>JAHZNA010000201.1:0-14252 GCA_027743935.1 Sinodicranocentrus sp. ZH6
AATTAAACGTGGAGTCGAATGGTTTAATTAGATTTTTAAAAATACGCTATCAATTGACCGTTTAATCAATATTTTGCTGCTTGCTTCGCTATTTCTGTAACACCTTACAGGTTTTTATTAAAAGATGATATAGTATGCTGTAAAGCAAATATGCCTATCTTGTATTTGTGTTCCTCCGACTTCCGACTTGTAATGTTGGATGTAAAAACGAGTAAATTTCATGCATTTCACACAAGTAACAATATTCAGAGATAACTCGCTGTTGACATGAAGAAAAAATATTTGAATCGTTCTTCACGGTTTCACGTTTTTTGAATAAAAATGATGAGCTACTCTTTTTTCAGATTTTCAAGGCTAATACACCAATTCGCATTCGTATGAAGCATATTGCTTCAATATACAACATGACAGTTATAACCAAACTATCAAGGTTGGCATTAGTCATGGCACTTTCTGTTTTGGATGAGAACTAGAAAAATACTTCAGTTTAAGAAAATTCAATTACACTTTTACCAGGCAAATGACAGAATGAAGGTTGATAAATCTATAAAACTGTTTGGGTGTATAATTTCTCGAAATTATATCATCATATCACGGCGACAGGAAGTTCTCTTTTTACCCTGTAAACTTTCAAACTCGACTTTTAACTTGTAAAGCTAGTAAACGTATAAACTACAAAATTTTATTTTTGGTCCTACTTTCCTCGTTATACTTCAGGGAAACTTCAACCAACTTTAGTTCTTCTACGGTTTTTCTATGATTTTGTAGTATTTAAAACCGTTAATTGCTTGTGTATAATGATGGAATAGATCTAATGCATATTACGAGACGAGATCACACGCATATTTTTCATGCTGAATTACAAGCTTGTCTAACAATTTAATGCCTCAATTTTGATTAATCGCCAAATATAGTGGTCACAGTCTCAACTTGCAGACCGGAGATTTCGTACTTAGGAGTCAATCTCACAGAACCTAGATTTGCATAGAGCTTTAAAAGGAAAATGATTGTGAAAACACTTTCGGTTATACGAGCCGCCGATATTACAAAGCAGTACTGAATTTTGGTCCGCGGAAATGCATACCACCGATTGTGGAATACAGGAAATGTGAATTTTATTGGGACAGCTACTTTATCAAATTCGGAAAACCTGACAAGGACGGAGGATGTAAAAAAACGTCATGTAAAAGCCGAAGCTAACCTAAAACGTCTCGTAGCTTGGCGCAGAGTTGAACACACACCTGAAATGATTTGCCTTGCCTGTCGGTCTATCTATTGCATAGTATTCCGTACTACATATTATATATTCAAATAGTAGAGTTTTCTTTCTTTGGAAAATGGATAATGACACAGACGCTTGATTGATACGCCAAAAAAGGTGTTCGGGTACTGCAGAAAAAGTATTTCCATTTCCTTTATTTACCGGCCACTCCCATTCTTTACGGAGGAAATGAATACAAGACTTTTTACTACTAGGGAAGCTCAAATTGTGAATGTAAAAGAGGTGTAAATGTAAAAGGGTTGACTATGAATATATCAATGCATGTACAATGCACTTTAGCATTGTAACTTTGTAACCGTCTACGAAAGGAAATGAAACAAAATTGGGAGATCATTCAGTTTTTGTGTGCCTAGTGCATAGCATAGCTCCACCATGACTAGAAGCGGGTCACTGCATATCTACGGTATCATTTTACTATTTTCTAAATTTTCAAACCCGTGTCAATGAACTGGGGACAGCATGACTGAGAATTTCTTTAAAGCTTACCCAAAGCAAGACTATGTCCGTTTCGGGAATGCTATAAAATTAAGTGGATTGCAGAATGTATAAACCAAGGTTATAATAATGAATCAGAACTCAGAACTGGATGCCGAAAAGAATATTTCAAATATACGACCAATTGACCAGTAGGACAGATTTGGGGGAACTATAGCAGATTAATTTTTTCCAACTAACGATAAGTCTACAGGGCTGAAAGAGTTTTGAAAACTCAATACTGCGAATCAACCGTATATGAATTCTACAAGCCGCTTGTTCATAATATACCACTGCCACTGACATAATATACTTAACGTAGCAATCTGAATCGTAAAAGTATATCCAAAATTAGAAACGTCTGATCTCGACCGAGTACAAAGACATAATCAAACTCAAAGGAAGTAAGTCGTTTCGATGATTACGCTGTTTGACTTGAAACAGAACAGTTTGGTCAGACTGGAGTGTTTTAGACACCATGCGACATGATCCAGCTAACACAGGGTATAGAGAAATCAATAGTTGGATGGAATCCTGGAATGATTTTACTGCTTCCAGTAACTTGACCAGATTGCAGGTTGTATTACTTGTTTACAATGATTAAAGGCCGGTCTCTTGCAGAGATTCCAGTTATTTGTCGTTTGATAGTTTATCAATGGGTCAGACTTCTGAAGTCTATTACCGAACAAAGTTTACAACAACGGCCCTATTTTTGGTTTGAGTTATGATGAAATGATGATTGCCTGCACTTTGTATGGTGTATTAAGTATAGACTAGCACATTTTATTTTTATTTAGGAATCATGTATAACGGTCATATATCAAAATAAATTTCAGTGAACAATTTTTTGAACATTTTTAACTCGATAACTTAATATTTTATTCAGGGAAACAAGGTTCTCAATCCCAATTCATGACAATTCAACAATGAAGCAATATAACTTATTGATCGTCTACATTAAACTGGAACATATACGAACGAAGTTTAAAAATTAACGTTGTGTTTTTGAGTATATCATCAGCAACTGAAGCAGCTCATTTGATTTATTTAATAAAAAAGACGACTGATATAATTTCACGACATGCGCATGCATAAATCAAGTTTTTCTTTGTGGGAAGTTAAACACTAAAATACCTTAAAAGATAACTCCATAATCACTCTGATACAATTACACATATATTTATTAATTGTGAGGTAAACAGTGAAAGCCTTATGTTGCAATTACTTTATATTAAATATGTACGCTCAATTCATTGAGTTACAATAATTACACAATGCCTACAATACAATGCATTAGAACTTTAACATCTTTATGTACAATACATCCCCAGAATAACTTTAACTAAACTTATGCATGACTTATTTATACGACATATTCAGATTCAAAATAAACTTCAATAAGATTAATATAAAAAATTGAAATGATGGATGAAACAGAAAATAACTATGAAAATACCGTATCAAATGTAGATGTGGATTCTGGATTAGCAATCAGCAATAGATATTACACCATGGAGGTCGTAGTCGTAACCTATTTTTAAGAAAATCAGTTGTGACAGTCGTAAACAGTTAAAATACACATGTTTCTTCCATGAAAGTAACTACCTAACTTTAAAATAAACTACTTAATTAGCTATGTACATATGTATTTAGCAACTGCTATCGACATTTATATATGATTGCAATTATTTTAATACACATGCAAAGCAATCAGCTACATGTGACATGAGAGGATTTAACTAATTGTAAACTGCTAAACAGGTTTCATGATTGAATGGGACTTACTTGAATTGAAAGAACAATTTCATGCTATTTAGATAGATATCTTGATTTTAGAGTTGTGCAGAATCTTAGTGATTTTCTTTTAAGATTAAATACGTAGTCCTTTTGGAGTTATATCATAAGTTTTAATACAACCGCAGCTCTATCCTGTACTGCATCGAATATAGCACTCAGCAGGATTATTCAAATACATCAAGAAGCATATATAGCTATATACATAGATTGTTTGTTTCGTAAATAAAGTTTTCCATGCAAGTCTATTCATTCTAAACACTGACTTTGTAACACAAACAAACCTTTCCATTTTTCTGACTTTCACTTTACCTTGCACTTCCGTTTGCTATCCCGTTTCTTCATATTTCCGTTACTTTTCAGTTTTCAGCATTTTAAACTTGATCAACTTGGATCAAAGGGATGGCAGGATCTTTCATACTGATATGAATATTTTTTCTTGAGTTTCCCCCCTGATGGTGGATGCGGTGATGATTGTGATTGTTGTTGTTTCGCACGCCATTTGAGTTGTTATAAGTTTGTGTACGTCGCAGCCCTTCACTCCCATAAGGACTTCGGTTTCCTGGAGAGCCTCCAACAGCATTAAAATCCATCCTTAAAGATGTCCCACGGGACAAGCTGCATGAATAATTTAAAGAATTGTGTTAGGTTCGTAATATAATATTATTTCTCAGACTATAAGTTTTGTACAGAGAAGCATGCAGGCAATCGATATAACAGTCAAGTCGTTTCTCTGTACTTATTGGACGAACAGTCGCACATTATCATTTTTCGCAAACATTCGAGAATTTCATATCATTGCATTTTTAAGTCATTAATATTACATTTACATAATAGCGAAATTTGAGCATGAGAAAAGTTTCCATTTGCATGTTGGGAGATATGTAGATGAGCTCGTCCATGACTCAATGGATTTATGCTCATACTACACAGTAGCTTTCTCCCATCCATTTTTGGAATAAATGAAACTTAATGGCAAATATTAGTTTGTAACAAGAAGATATAAACAAACAGTTAACCCGGATAGCTAACAACTACGTTTTAGCGATCTTTTAGTATAGTTAAGTAACAAGTCTTGTTTTGCGGTTCGAATTTACAAATATCCACTTTAGTCATATATTAATATTAAACATTAGTTATATATTTAACTAGAAATATGCATTAAAAGTCTTTGGATTTCCGAAGGTCTATGCAGTTAAATAGCTCAAACATTGACTCTCTAAGGTGTGCACACCCTAAACAGTATTCACGTGCAAATTAAATGCCATCATCGTCCCACAAATGATGGTAGCAAGTGCTATAATATAACAGTCCTTTCATTACGGGACTTTTATGTTATCTTGGAAAGCGAAAGAGGAATAAGAAAGAATTCATAAGGACATGGTAGAATGGATTTTCACTCTATATGAAAATATGCACCAGATTTAATTTAATCAATATAATATAGTTAATTGCTTATGTGATTATAGCAAAAAAAGTTAGTCGTGCTTGTTCATTGTTGTGACTTGTTTGGATGTGATAAAACAAAACAAAAATCCAATTTTCAATTGTCCTGATGAAGGCTGCAGTTAAAGCCGAAAGCTAGACTTATTAAAATAAATCATGAATTCCTCAAATATAGTCGAATCGCGTCTAATAAAGAAACAGATTGTGCTGGGATTCGCGTTCTATTCTGAGAAAAATAATAGGCTTATCACTATCAACAAGAACAAAAGCTTTAGTACATAAGCTTGCACTGCGGGCTTTGCGTCATGTCAACTTCACCAATAGGATATCGAAGTAGAAAGCAAAAATGATATTATGGTGGGGACTACTTTCAGTTATAGCTGGGTATTACGATAGCAGTAGCATCCCCAGAGGATACTTCAGTCTTACACATCCTTTTACGAAATGTATTTACAAAGCTTTTGGTAAAGCAACAAATATAAATAAGACCTATTGAGTTGCAAAAGAATAATGTAATTTACATTTGCCATATTGCGAAATCAGGCAAGTAAAAAGGATTGTCTGAAAAAGGGATAAAAACATGCTTTCGCATATTACACTATTTTTATTTATAAATGTTATATAATTTGTGCCGTGCCTTGTAAACCTGTTAATGGATGAACAATCAAATATAAAAATTGATCAGTATCGTGCCTGTGAAGATAAACTGCAACCAAACTACCATACAGAAATACTTTGAAAATTTTATTAAAGGAAAAGTGCGCACTTCACATCAAAAACTGGAATGACGACACTCAGGAAACCTGAGTTACACCAGCGGGCTAGTTTCCCCATATCTGTCGCAGATCAAGTGTCAGGGCACTCAAGGAAGACATCACAAACTGACTGTGTGGGTGGGTTCACCGTTGGGGCTGTGCAGTTTTGTGCTGGAAACACTTCGAGTGGTGCGTATTTATAGAAAGTGCAAAAATACAGGGACTTACAATCAGTTGGATGAACAATTACTTGGAAAAGCGCGTGATGATTTTCCAATTAAGGATAAGTATGCGAAAATGATGGACGTTTTTATTTTTATTGAAGGGAAGGTTATCTTGTTATGTCCCTAGCACAGGAAGAGTAGCAAAATGATTGTAGATATGGTTTTTTCACACTACATCGACCAACGGGAAGTTTGCAAATACAACAAAGGCCAATTGCAATCGTGGCGAATTGAAGGCAAGTGTATAACAATAGGTTTATTTACAAACAGACAATAATTCAAGGTATAAGAACAATGTAGCATATTATAGCATCGGAGGTGGGGGTTTGATTTTGAATAATATCCTTTCGTGCAAATATTTACTGGTACATTCTATTAACAGAAGAAAAAAACAGACAACAGGGTGACGTTCAAACAATTGTAAAAGCAAAAAACAAAAGAAGAAGTTTCTACTGTTGACTGTACATTCCACTGTACTAACAAGTAATCCATTCATTTTCAAAAAGGCTTCACTATTTCAATGCACATAGGCAGGTGCAGTACGTTACGTAACATGATTACATAAGAAACGGAAATACGTCGAGGGTTTCACTTTCAAGTGAAAGTACCACCAGCATGAACAAACAGCTTAGGAATACTACTTTTAAAATCTAAAAGACTATTGTATGCAATTGATATCAAAACTTTTAAAAATATTCTCTTTTTAAAGTTTAAGTGACATACACGGCAGCATCAAGTCCAATATAAGGCCTTCTCAATTCCATCAATCCAATTGCAAATCGCAACAAGTATGGATGACGATTCAAGCAATTTTCGCGGTCGGAGATAAACAGCAAAAAAATAATAATTTGTGAAAAAACATTTTGATTTGGAGTACTGTAAAAATAGTGAAAGTTTAGTGAAAACATCCTACTGATAATACTGCATTTCAAACTACGATTCTGCGGTATGATTGCATCGTTTTAATTTATATTCGGCTAAAATTGCACTCTGCACTTGCACATGAAAGTGAGTTGGTGCTTCAGTCTCGGGTTTACAGTCGTTAGCTTCAGTAAATCGAACTATTTTACTAATTTATAAAGTAATTTAAAATCTCAAATGAATAATCTTAAAAGGGTTTCTGCTTAGGATGCAATGGATATTTCATGCTCCAATATGAACATGGTGGGGTGATTAAGTACCAATTTAGGGAGATCTATTAACACGGACATTGCACAAGGTCAATTGACATTTGTATGCTTGTGAAAATAGGGGTAAGTGATGTGCACAAATCTTTATGCGTTTCATGGCATAATTATGTGGATTTGCAATGCTGGTTTCGACATTTAAGTTTAAATTATCGTTTTTGTGCTGTAAATTAATTTAGTATTAGTAAATCATCAATCTACTTAATATGTACAAATCCCATTGACTCAAATATGTATCAGTATTTAAATACGAAGAAATTTTATTTTGACCTAAGTTCAAACCTAATTAAGTAATCCATATTTTACGATCCTCCATATTATAATTATTAAAACTATGAATGGAATTTAATAAGATATATTTATGACCTAATAGGTGTCAACAATCTGATCCAATTAAATTAAATACAAAACAAATCTATCCTTTCATTTTTCTCAATCTTTTCTTTGACTAGGTTGCGATCCAACAACAATTATTATCAATTGTTGTTATTTAAGTTCTCGCATTATCAAAATAAATGTTACGACGAGTATTCCGACTAGGATTCTGTGTTTGTCATTTCCTACTCATTAACTGTAAAGGTCCTAATGCATACCTGAGAGTAGTATCCATTGTGTCCAGTTCATAAGGATTGCCATCAAATTGCCTTGCATTCGGTGGAGACTTCCTTCGCTGACAAAAGAAGAAAGCACAAAAGTACTTTCTGTACTTGTCACTGAGGGCTGTGTACAAAAGAAAGTTGCAAGACGCATTGATGGCAACAAGCAAGTTGAAAATGTTGCCAAGTCCAAGTAGAATGTTCGCTTCAGGGGATCCATGGTCCGCAATGTGAATAGAGGTGTAGATGAGAACTAGTGCGGTGGGCATTTGGCAAATGAGAAATACAATGACGACCACAATGAGAATAAGTGTTATCCGGTTCTCTTGTCGGATTGTCTGGAAGGATAATTAGCCATAAGTCAAATCAAATTAGTAACTTTCTAAAATTTCCACGTGGAAGGATAAAACATGTATAGCCTCAAACGAAAGAATACAACTTTGTTCAAAGTCAACACAGGTAGTAATGTTTGTTGGGCTTTTTGTGAACAGATAACTATTTTTCGTTTAGTTTCTTTCATTCAAAGGTTCTTCGTTTTCATTAACCGATAAAGAAACTAATGAATGATATAGACTGGAAAAAACTATACCCCAGATATGGATAAAGAACTGATTGTGTCAGTTGATGGCATCTATAACAATAAACCGCAAGTTCTTGCGGACACATAACATTTTATGTGAACGATGTTCAGTTCAGATGTCCTTGAATTCTTTATGGTTGTGGTTTATCACGCTCCCATACACCATACTTCATCAGGAAATCTAAGGGTAATTTTCTACATAGTGATTAAAAAACCACTGTCAATCTTCTAAAGTCTGATTACAACTTGTCTCTACACTCCATTGCTTTATACACCAACTCCTCGATCAGTTTACACGGTCCAAGTGAAAGTAATTTCTCTTACTACTCTAAATTTGCAGCTTGAGACTTTCTACCTTCCAGTCGCTTACATCTTATGAGCAAAAGGAGTTACTCGGCTATTAAAATGCAAATTCAGTTTTGTTACAGAGCACAATATGCACAGTATAGATCAATGAGTATGCATGCTCATCTCCATATACAACTTGGTACGGTTTCTAATCCAACATCCAACCCAATTCAGAATTCAGATGGAGATGCAGCGTTGTAATTAATGATATATGTCATGGGAATTGTTGGCTTTGCGAATGAAAGAAAATGATAGGCATTCTTTCAAGTCTATCATATCTGAGTGAATAGACGGTTCTTGGCATCCTTAGCTCTCTGGCTCGATTATATCCTCGTGTATTGTCTATCTCTGTACGTGGATGTGGAGTATGAATTTAAATATTTTCAAAGGCTGTTCCTTTACTCTAGTTGTACCTCCCTGAAGTCTAGTAGTCTCATAAGCGGATTTTCCCTATGCAGATAAAAGTCTCGACACAAAGGATTAATAAATATTGGTAGAACGGAATGGGTTTCTTTACACAACAAAATTCCCTATAATCATCTATGCTAGTTTACTTTTATTATATGTTTTATGTTGGTTTTGCTTTGCTCGCTCGCCAGCAGGTAGTTTGAATTCATGTGAAGTGTCGAAACTCTGAGAAATTGAGGTTGAGCCAAGTATGCTTATGCTTATAAATCAATAATTTAGAATAAAACAGTTTCCTTTTTTGTGGGAAACCCATGTCTGTAAAGGAGGAAAATGATATATATTTATATTTACATACGAGTATATAATGGTGGAAAAGTGAATTGTTTCAATAGCTTAAAACGAAGTAAGTTTCTACAATTTGTTGGTGATTGTTTGCATTTACGTTGCTTCTGTGTGGTTCCCTTGTTTCCTGATTTACATCTTGTGTGGCCGTTAAATCATTTTGATTTATGCGCATTAGTACGCATTAAATTCATTATCATAGTGAAAGTTGAATCAAACCGCAACAGCCGTAAACTCACTCATACTATTATTTATTTGCAGTTTGAAACCAAGACTGATTTATGTGACTGGAGAAAATTGAAAGTAATGGGAAATTAAAGCTAATAAGTGTAAATACTTCTCTAACCTGGAGCTGACGCGCAGAATTCATTTGCTGATTCGTCATAACTTTCCGGGCAATCCGAGACCTTCGAACGGCTTGAATAAGAAAGAAATTAAAAATTGCCAGTGTGACAACAGGCAAGAGGACAAAGAAAATTGTGGTGAACCAATGGTAAATCAAACGGTAGGTCTCATTGTTCCCGAATTCCGTACTTTCCAGTGTGTAAATCTGCGAAAATAAATAAATAAATGCATTAGGGATAAAAAAAAAGTTAGTATAAGATTGGAAGAAATCAACAAACGCTGATAGTACGCTGTTGCTACTTACTGTTTCATTTAACGGTCCAGTTTGATTAGCCGCAACAATAGCTCTCCACTCGAAAGGAGTAGAAGCAGTGACAGCGAAACAAAGCAGGTAGACAGCAATTGCCACTCTAATTGCTCGCTCTTCCGTGCAGTAAATCTGCAAATTGAAAATCCACCACTAAAATGCAACTTAAAATTTACTCTGTCCACTGAACACGTCACAGTTATAATAATACATAACAATTTTGACAATAATTTCGGTTATTATAGTCTACTGACATTCATCAACAAGGTACATGTTTACATGGGAAAGAAGCGGAAAAGAAACAGAGAAGAGAAACATTTAACACTTACACGCTTCGATCATCAGCTTACAATTAGCAGTAAACCAATGCAAGTTATGTTCAGCAATAATACAATATACATATCATATAGCATCATTTAATGTAAATTAGATTAAATGCGAAATCTTCTGTTCTGTATAAATTACAGTGCAATAGACATTTGTACTCTTTGAGATATGTAAAATTGGAACATCGGCGTAGGCTACTGCGTGCTTCGTGGCGCTCCATTAAGTAAATAAATTGAAATAGTATTAAAAATAAGAATCTTATGTGTACAGATCCCCTCCAGATCTTTTGTGCAGATGTTAATTTATGAATTCAGATGATACCAGGTCATGTTTTAAATTCCCATACTTTCAATGCAATATTTTAACTTCTTTGATTCAAATCCATGTTCCCAAAACAGTTCAAACTGTGTATTGTCATTGTTGTTATCATGAAAAATAATAGGAGCTGAAGCGATCGCTCGAAATCGTTTTCCTCATCTTAAATATGAAAAGTTTCATAGGTTATTTGATTAGGAGATTCGGAGAAAGCGCTTCAATAAACCGGAACGAATACAGATCATACAAAAGACAGTCACGGAAAATTTCCGACTAAATATGCATACAAGCTGAATATGCTGCTACTTTCCCCTGTGCTCTTCAAAGTAAAGTGCTCTTCAATTTGACAACAAGGCATCTTGAGTTACGATGATGTATGAATGAATGCTCGTATTTGATGATATGCATTTATTTTAAATGTGATCACGTATGCATGACAGTCTTTGATTTTTTGACTTTGACTGATGAAGTTGATAGGATTCGTTTTAATATAAAAAACGACAATAAATATCCGAAGCTGTGCTTTCATTTTTGGTAGCATAGCTAAATACAAATAAGTAGCAAAGGCGTATGCAGTGGAGCAAACTGTGCAGATGAGAAATTGTCATTTGTCATATTTTTTACATACCCTATAAAAATAGAATTTATACTTCAAAAATTCTATTATAACTTCCAGTAAGCTA
This sequence comes from Sinodicranocentrus sp. ZH6, assembly GCA_027743935.1. Taxonomy (NCBI): domain Eukaryota; kingdom Metazoa; phylum Arthropoda; class Collembola; order Entomobryomorpha; family Entomobryidae; genus Sinodicranocentrus; species Sinodicranocentrus sp. ZH6. Next base: position 11,414 of record JAHZNA010000201.1, read on the forward strand.
GAAGCTGATTGATGATTTTCAGTTCAAACTATAGCTTCTTCTTTTGCCTTCATGTATAAATTCTTAAAAATCCCCAATACCGATTCTTCCATTACGAGTCCCACTTTTCCTGCTTCATTTTCCGAAGTGGATTCTCCCTTTCTTTGTATGAAGCGCATCGATTAGTGCACAGTTCGCTATATACATTCGATTTTTTTATGTATGGCTCATTGTCACATACATATTCTTAGAGTGAAGGTAAATTGGGACTAACGGCAAGCAAAATCATGCTTTGTGTATAACAGCTAAACTTACAAGCACATAAAGTGCACAATTAACACACAAACATGAATATCGTTTTATAATCCGGTTACATCATTTACCTTTCAGATGTTGAACCTAGTAAAAATAAAAGACAATTATCATAGTTCAATTAGAATGATTAAACACATTTTCACTCGAGCTAGCTATTTCTAGCAAGTTGTCAGCAAGTACAAAGAAAAAGGGCAGTTGGTAGTTTACAGATAAATTTATGAGTTGCTGTGTATTATGCGCGTCTAACATTGCGAATAAGATCAAAATAATTATGAGCTCATTAAATTTGCAAGGCAATTTCTTTTCAGTTTATAGAGTATCTTAGTATGCAATAGTGTGGCATGTACTTTCAAGTTTGCAGAATTATACTTTTTCTGAGTTGTAATGAAATCGCAAGTTTATTGTTCTTGCGAACAATAATTGTGATATATGAATCATACTTACAAGCTGTGTTTAATATAACGTATAATGTCAAACTTGTAGAGTGAGTTCGTTGTATGCGCGTAATTATTCCCAAAAACTCTAGCTGAGAATTTTAAATACTAGTCAAATAAAAAAAGCAGACAGAAATGCAATAGCGAAACTCAACCCATTATTTCTAAATGAGCTCACAGCCCCACAACACTCGTGCAATTTACAAAGAACCTGTCTCATTTTCCTACTCATTGTTTGGAATTATTATTTTGATGAGAAAGAAAATAATTTCACATTCATGAAGCAGTTCCAAAAACCAGTGTAAAAAGTAGACTAGGTTTGCATGCTTGTGAATAAACCAAACCAAAAGTATTTTCAAGGAAGAGAACCAAGACCCAAATCTCTACTCACATTTTCTAATATCAAATAAATGGGGCAATGCGAGACCACCTTTAATCCAAGTTCATGCAATGCGTATAAGGTGATTTAAAAACATGACACTGTAGTTTAAAACACCTTTAGACCTAGTAAGTACATTATGTGTCCTGCATATTCTCCAGTATTCATGAGTAGTCCATGAATGCATTAGAATGGAGAGTTTTCTGCTTTGAAAAGTCTACAACAGAAACAACTTTCACTCGCTCCAAAATTTGCACAAATAGCTTTCAACCGCTTCTCTGCTAAAATTTCAATATTGCTGGTTCATATTACCCTTGCTTGCTTTCACTACGCTTTGTCACGTTCAACGCCACCATATGCAGGCACTTTCTCACATTGAATTTTGAGTACATATATAATTTAGTATTCTGGTCAAGCATCTCCTCGAGGCTTTGGAGCGCTGATGTTGAGCAATCTACAATGAATTTACACTACTCACATAACAAACATCTCCACATCCAATATGCTTTGCTTACATAACATAACATGCACTTTTATAAAAAAAACATAATAACGATGAGGGGACCAAAAGCATTTCTTTGAAAGTTTACATCACATTGTACCTACTCCGATTTGAAAATTTCCAAAAGGTCGGGCATCTCTTTATTCTATGTTTTCTTTTGTGTGAATCTCGTTTGAAGGAATTCGAAAGTTTGAAGCCTTCTGCTGCCAAATTTTTAAGTTTTTCTACTAAACCTTGCATATTAAACGAATTTGTGCTCCAGTTCTTTAAATAGATCAGGAATATCTCGTGAGAAAGAAGGAACTTATACCCTGCTCCGGCTAACTCTTTGACTACTCCACATTTTCTGAATAATTCAAAGGTAGCATTTCATTTATGCGTTGTAACCTGATTGCATGACAAGGTAATATCCTGCTTAACACAAAGTTAGTAGTATTACTAACTGCGGCCTTGGTTGATTAAATTATCAAATCTACGTGTAATTCTGAAAACAGGATAACACTTCTAAAACATGAATTCTATAATCTTAAGATTTTCAAAATGAATTCCGGGTAGAATTTTTTGTCGCAAGTACATACTCTTAACAAACTCTCGGCAAAATTCTGCAAAATTGAGTGTTTTAATAACTAGAAAAGGTTAATCATGGATGAAATTCAGCCTGTGTACATACAACATAGGAACATAAAACATGTGCTATTATTCACAAATGTACTCAGGTTAGCAATATTATATTCTAAACTTTATACTATGTATATACTATAATTTATCGGAGTAGTTTCACAGGATATGAGTAATAGCTTTACACATAGAACGCCAGCTTTCATTTCATAAATTTTCACTCCACTTTCCACTCGTACATTTCGATTAAACTCCTTTTTCTAGCTCTATAACTTTCTCCCATAGACACCTACTTAATTATGTGAATGGATGAGCTCTGGGCCAGGGATCCAGACCAATTCCGTCGTCTCTTGGTGCTACTCTTATTTCATCGGTGGCTTCTCTAATTCATGTCGTATTTGCTATAATATGGTTTACAGTTTAAAACTTTAAAACCAGCAATCAGTCAGAGTCAGTCGAGTCTTGTTAAAACTGTAGACCAACATGAACAATTTACAGCAATCTATGCTCTCAGTATTGTACTCTGCATTGAAGAACGTAATTGAGAACAGCATCATATATATAAAAGCAAGATGTACCCGGTAGGTAGGTAGGTAGGAGGTAGGTAGGTAG
>JAHZNA010000202.1:0-42206 GCA_027743935.1 Sinodicranocentrus sp. ZH6
TACTATTAGACGTTTTTGAGCTCTAATTCAACAAAATGGAAATTCTCTTTATTAAAATGAAGTGGTTATTAGTAATTATGAATTAAAGGATATGTCCATCATGTGTCGGATTATTAAAAGTGTAAGAAAGCTATTTCAAATATTGAAAACTTACATTAATGTCGATATCCGATAAATTTTGAAACTAATGTAATCAATACAGTCAACAGTTGACACTAAGGAGCTGGATAACAAGAACGATACGATGTACGATGATTTTTTGGAGGACAAAGTAGAGAAGAAAAACTTTTGACCATGTACACCAAATGTACGTAGATGAAGTTACATTTACATGAGACCAAAAAAGAGAGATCACTAAATAGACAGCGGCCGTTTATCATTTACGGTAAAACGACACTGTAACTAAAATTAATCTAACTGCACACAAAATACAATTTCAACTGCACACACTTTCAGAAACTATATGAAAATTCATACCTAAACTTCTGGCATACAATAATTACGTTTTACTATTCAACCACAGATGTAAAAAAAATATCGTCAATCATAAATTCATTCCTCATTTTTGGTCACCTTCAAGTAGTGACTAGATGAATAACCAAAGGTGAAAGGTGAAAGGCGGTGGCTGGATGAAAGTTGACGGAGGAATGGAAATCAACTTTCCAAAACGAACATGGAACACGGAAACAACAATATCGAATAAAAATAACAAAACACAAGATGTTGAAAGTCAGAACAATATAAATCAAAGACTACGGCACCACGACGGTCAAAGTAGATGCAACTGAAAATCCATCCCCATCGTTAAGCTTGCGACCTAAACTGACATAGTGCAATCGAAATTCTTATATCCGCCCTTCTCCTCTTTAGAGGTTTTCACGCAGAGCTGATTCCAAAACTTCCAAAATAGCCTCAAGTCAAAGTTGTATAAAAGACAGGCTGGATGATTCTGATGCTATTGGGATGTGTATAAATTAAATACATATAAGTAATTAATATTGTTAAGACAAAAATTGCATAAAAAAATCAATGTGCCTAAGAATTTGTTATGAATTTTGACTTCTTACGATATGTAGAAGTAAATATATGGATGACTGTGCCAAATGATGAGACCCCTTTTTCTTTCTTCTCTTAGCCCTCAGTCCTACGATTACTTAACAATCCATTGTTGCTCTCCTGCTGCTATCACTTATGCTGTGTTGTGTTTTGTTGTTTGTTGCTGCCCCTGTTCTGTTGCTCAGCTCTCTGGTCCAAATTTTTTCCCCGTCTGATACGATACAATAGTCAATAGTGGAGGAGGATTGTATACATAGCATTGCATCTTCAATATCCACAATTCATCCATCCATGCATACCACACCACACCACCACACGGACTGACTTGACTGGGAGTGAGTTGTAATAAGGAGATGGATAACTACCTACCTACCTACCAACCAAAATACATAGTGTGGCTAAATGTGTGTATTGTCAATATGCATGCATATCTTTCTTCATCATAAAACATAAAATTAACTTAGGTACCTATCCATAGCTATATACCTAAATATATGATATCATCATCACATTACAATATATATATTGACATAGGTATTCTCAATTCTCTCTCTAGTTTTCATGGAGTTTTGCTATCATTTTGCTTTGCAGTGCCAGTAGTGCTCATTTTATCAACTTGAACTTTCTGTATCCGACTGTATAGATGGGCTGGGGTTGGTTTTCTACATAAGAACTTATTAAGAACATGAGAAGTGACTATGTATCCAACATCCGACCCACAGAATCATTGCGTTGGATTCGAGAACCAAAGGCAGACCTGTCGAGGAGAGTGCATTGAACAGCAAACAAAAGTGTTCTTTCTCAGCAACTCTCATAACATACCCATCAACTGTTTCTCCTCATCTCGATATACGCATATACCTCTCTCTACATTCTACATACTATACACCCCAGCAGACGTCACAGAACGGTACACAAAGGTACATGTACGAAACAAAAAAGTCAAAATCCATACGATGCGGGTACATGGGACTGGGACGGCTGGCTGACAGCCTTTTGTGAGTTCTCTTGTAGTAGGTTGGGTTCTTGGGTTCGTTGGGTGGGTATCCTTATTATCAGGTATCACACAACCCCAACAAGACGAACGACTATTTCGCTCAATGCGATGATGGAGTTTACTTTGTTTATCCACTCGTATTGTTTAAGAATATAGATAGAGGCTTTGATTTCACTATTCACTACTGCTATTTAATATTTACTACTGCACACCAGCATAACGCTGCTTGCTTGCTGCGGATAGCAATAAACATATGCTGTAAGACCATTTTAAATACGCAGCGCAGCTGAAACTAAAACGTGTACTAAGGATAAGTCGTTACATGCATGCATGTGTTGTGGTTGTGAGTTTAAGGATATTTTTATGCATTTTTAAAATCAACTACCCCCCTGCCCTGGCCCTGGGGAGTTGGGTTGTCGTTGTGACTTGGGACTCTTAGAACTAATTAGATGATGCAAATTAAATGTACTTTTTTGCCGGATTCGGATACAGCGAGTCACTTGAATAAAAAATATCTCTGCCCCTTGGGGGTTGGCCAATTGGGCTAAATAGGAAACGGAAAGAAAGGTAATATACAAAATCAATGCGCCAGGTAAAAATCAGTCAAGAACGCTTATCATTGCATATCATGGAAATCATGTTCATACGTGCGGACAAAGTAGCTATACGCAGCCGAAAGAATTTCAATAACGTACATTCATTCAAAAGAACTATGGTTATCCAGCACTAAGGACTAGTAAAATGCATGCATTTCGTCATTTTGAAATATTATTGTCGCTGTTACCAACTGGGCCTGGTACTTAAAATTAGCCGGTTACGATTTCTAGCCGTGGTAGTGGCCGTAATTTTGATGATAAACGGGAAATAACGCCCGTGTCTGGTGCCCTTAGACTGGTCTAGAGACCTTTCACGCTACCCACGTAGCAGGTTATAGGAACTGTCTGTGTCTGGGTCCTGGGATTTGTATTTGTAAAAGTGTGTGCTTGGAGAACTGTTCAACAAAATCAATCTCTGTAGTACTTTGTTCCTTTCCCTGGTAAGTCCCACCTCAGCAATTGAATGGGGCCAATTAACATACCATACTACAAGTCAATAATGCTGGGTACATGCCACGGGATATGCATTCACTGTTGCAGGTTTGCATGGATGCTCAAATGCTCCGAACACACGGTAGCATTATATTGCTTTGAAAGACTCATTGATCTGAGGGGGAGAAATGATACACACAAAACAAAGTAAACATATTTTGTAAATAGCAAGTATCACCAATCCGCAATGAACCATCGAGCACCAGCGTACCTCTAACGTTTAAAGTTTAGACGGCCTGTTTGTTAGACACACTAATTCTTTCAATCGTCTCTGGCTGTGGAAATAGTGGTCATTGGTGAAAAGGGTACAATTCACGATTAGGATTTGTCCTGAAGCTGTTTAATTGTGGTAAGTAACACTCAATTTGATGAAATTGTTCAGTGACATTTTAGCAGTGAAAAGTAGGAGAAATCTAATTTTTTACTGACTAAAAAATGTGACTTTTATCTGTAAGTATATAATACCAAGCTGTAACACGGTTGACGGTCAATCTAGACCACACAAGCAATCAAGTAAACATGGTATTGAAATGTTAATTATCAAAATATCAATCTATGAGAATACACAAACCTAAATGGTTGTGAAGTTTACCGTAACTGCTTATTCGCCAGGATTAATGCTAGTTGCACAGTCAACAGTACTTCTATTCAACTTCCTAATAGGCCATTTGTTTACTTTTACAAAATTGGTTTTACATAACTTTGTCATTTGTTGATTCTAGGAAAAAAGAAGATTGTATGGTGTAATAGAATTTGAGAGATGGGTCCAAGAAAAACACGTGCCCCGAAGGAAGAGGTCCAAATATCCCTTGGACCTCAAGTTCGTGACGGAGAATTAGTTTTCGGCGTTGCTCACATCTACGCCAGTTTTAATGATACTTTCGTTCATGTCACGGATTTGTCTGGAAGGTCAGTGGATTACTACTGTGCTTGCTTACAATTAGTATATACTATGTAGCTATCAATAGTTTATAGTAAAGCTACATCCAGAAGTATAGTTGTAGTTGGTAGTTTGATGTTTTGAAATTTGTAGGAGTGGATGACATTAGTTGATTTTGGTATCTCACTTACGGATAATGTTTATCATTGATCATTTTATGCTGTGTTCGCTTCAAGAATTCAAATGTTTTGGATTGGTTTCTCTTTGAATAAACAAAACGTTTATTATACATACTACAGTTTGAGTTTATTAATTTAATGCCTGTGCACACAGAGAAACACAAACAAAATCCGGAACAACGAATGAATTTGCCTTTCCCCAATTATTATTGTCTTCGCCTTCGTAACACGAATTGTACCCAAATAGTTCGATTTTATCGAATGGTTTTAGTGGCAGCAACCTCTTTGCTTACATTAGAGATTAGTTAATTGCAACGCGAAGCTGTCGAAGGATTTCTAATTTTAGTGTATGCAGACTTTGATGTACTAATCTAACTACTACGAAGAATAATCGCTCCCTAACTGCTGACTCTTACTACACCGTATTAGCCCTAATTAGTAGTTAGTTAGGTTCGCTAAAACTCGCCACGCAGATGTCCGGATTACCACTTAGCTTGCGAAAAGCTGCATAGAAAAGCAAGAGGGCATCCTTGCGTAATATATGATGCAAATAGTATAGTAAGTTCAAAATGGAGTACATGCTAACAGGTGTTAACGCTTCGAAACTCCGCCGTATTCGTCCGTTTAGCGAATTTAATAATGTCAGTAATCCGCGCCGTAGTTCAGAGCTATGATGCAGATATGTGTGGAGGAACTGGAGGAATGGATGGTTCGAATCTTCCATGACGGTTATAGAACCAAGACTGACTCTCTCTGAAATGCGCCGAATACTCTGATATTACTACTACTTTTACTATTTTAGCATTTCGATATTACGATTTTACACTATTGACTGTCGTTGGGCGGGGGCGGGGATTCACGAGTTGTTGTTGTTGTTGAAGTTGTATGTACTATGCGTTTATCTTCTTAAAATCAAAGTAACGGTCCCTGTAACAAATTAACGGAACTGAGAAGTACTGCACGAAACAGATATTTTTCGAATAGTGTTCGGACAAACCCTTTGTTTAATAAATGAATAGAGTTTAGAGCTATGATGCAGATATATGTGTGGAGGAATGGATGGTTCGAATCTTCCATGACGGTTATAGAACCAAGACTGACTCTCATGTACTTCGAAATGCGCCGAATACTCTATTACTACTACTTTTACTATTTTAGCATTTCGATATTACGATTTTACACTATTGACTGTCGTTGAGCGGGGGCGGGGATTCACGAGTTCATCGGGTCTTTTTTTTACTGTCCCTTCACAATATTTGGGCGTATTAAAAACGGGAGTTGGAACTTTGGAACCTGTCAGAAAACCCAGCACGCATGTTAGTAAGCTGATCAATTATACGAGTCTGCAGTGTTGCGAATCGCGAAGATATTGTCCGCTATCCATTCTAGGATTTTGCTGCATGCAAGGATTTATTTACTGTACATGCATATGATTTTTTAGTGCATGTAATTTTAATTTCGTGTACGTGGACAGGACAGGGAGCTTATCAAAGATCCATGCCAAAAATGCAGACTAATTCCTTAAAAACACTCGAGTTTAATAAGATGATTTTAATAAAAGAGTACACATGAAGTTGTAAGTATGTACTATGCGTTTATCTTCTTAAAATCAAAGTAAGGGTCCCTGTAACAAATTAACGGAACTGAGAAGTACTGCACGAAACAGATATTTTTCGAATAGTGTACGGACAAACCCTTTGTTTAATAAATGAATAGTGAAGGCGTGGAGCATGAAGCAGTACAGAAGTCCCCACAAACTAATAATTATTGTAGAATATAATAAAGTTTTTACTTTCAAATATCAGTTTCAAAACCGAAACAAAATGAGTATAAAATTACGGGAATTATACTGTTATTTTAAATTTCTTGAAGACCTCAACGCAAACAAAGGACAATTTTTAAGATGGTACCACACCAAGGCTTTTATGGCTCCCTTATTCATATCCCCTAAAATTGCAATATAACATTATACATCAACAATAGTATAAAAATTATAAAATCAAACATGTCATGTCATGGCTCAATCACACAATCCCTCGTGCGCTTCTGGTTCATGTAATATTTCTCCAAGGTAGGTAGGCGGTGGGATATCTCACCATGTGATATCTCATGTCCTACCTACCTTGCTTATCTCTAAATATAAATTTGGGGAAAAGAAGAATGTAGAGAAACATATTTCATGAGAAAAGCCAGATGCGGACGGTGGAAAAAGTGCTATGGCATGAATAAATTGTTCAAATTCAAATCGTACGAAACGTGATGGGCTACGCTCCAGTCGGTTTTTATCTCCAGGGGTCCTTTGATTTGTGCAGATCCGCCAATTGGTACTGTTGCTATTTGATACTAAAATAAATATTTTTAACGGTGAACGTGGATTGAATTGAATGCGCAATGTAGCTATTACTTAAGTATAAAAATGTAATATACCTTAGAAAACGCTCGGGCATCGCGGTAATACAAAATACGCATACAATCCGAAATAACCGCCTCTGCATCGTTCAAGGATAAAACTCCCCCATTCTTCGTTTTCTCATCCACTGCAGCTCGCATTACTGGAGTAGCAAGCATTGAGCCGTAGCCAGTAGCAATAATTGGGTCTTTATACGCCGTTCCAAGTTTGTCCACGTAACCCAAAAACCTATTTAAAAAATAATATCCATAACTACGTTGCAGAAAATGGAAAACCACGCACGTCGCAAACTGTTCCTAACTTAGCTCATAATAAAACGTGTAACAAGGAACATTTGTTAATTATTAAATATGACACAAGGCTTTTTGCTTCAGAACGAAGTCAAATAAAATATTTTGCTTTGTATTCCGACCCTAGTTCAGTCGACTAACCGTTCAATGGAAACCAGAATTCAAACCGGAAGAAATACGTTTTTATTACTAGCTAGCACTTTTACTTATTAGATAGGGAGCCAAATCAGAAATCATTGGTTTAACGTACGCAAAATTTAAGCTTTTTAAGGAGCTATTATGAGCATGGAAAAATCTGAGATGGAATCCCCGGTATCCCACAGGCTACAAATTAAAGACTAGGCTAGGTGGTAGGTTGGGTTTAAAATGTTCAATTATCTTTTGTATTATTGCAATGCAAGTACTATGTTATGCATCTCTAGTCTCTAGCGTACGTCAGTCATGTGGACGGACTAGACAAAATAAGATGTCATAGGAATTTATTAACTAGTAGTTACGTCGAACAAAATACTTACGCTGTTTTCTCTCCACTGTCGTCTACATCAGTTCCAGCAACTAAGAAGGTTGTCCATAATGGATCAAATTTACATCGCTTGTTGTATAGAATCCTGGTAAGCCATGAGTGCAAAGAGCGCGCTGTAATGTTGAAACCATCATCCATGCAATCCTCCGAAATCCTTAAGCCACATAAAGTATAAATTGCAATGGTGTAGGAAGAAATCATGTCAGTGGCGACGTTAATGTTCTTTTGTTCTTACGCTTTCTGTTCAATAATAGACAGCAGAAATTGATAGTCCGCATAATCTCCCATGCAGCCAATAACTGTATTATCATTCACTTTATGTAGTCTTGGACAATCCCGGTAGCGGGACAGAGAACCATAACTTCCAAGCGTATCTGCAGCTAGCACAATACCACCATCGTAGCGAAGAGCCAATACACTGGTCCCAGTAGTTACAGGGGTTCTAAATCATTAAAAAGATATGATGTTCATTCAAGTACGTATCCTAAAAATTTATAAATATACGATATACATTTATATATACGTATGAAGTTGATAAAGATAGATAGACTAGCTTTTTCTTCAGAGTAAAAAATGATTAGCGGATAAGAAAAAAGGTAAAACTTAGATTATTTTAGAAAAGATATAAATATTGCCCATTTATAAATTTTTTAAAAAATCCAAGACTAGCTTTTTCTTCAGAGTAAAAAATGATTAGCGGATAAGAAAAAAGGTAAAACTTAGATTATTTTAGAAAAGATATAAATATTGCCCATTTATAAAATTTTAAAAAAATCCGTTCCAAGGAAATTAAAATTAGTGTTGAGTAACAGATAGGGTTGACTTAAACTCCTTTGATAGCATTAGTTTTATCTCCTGTAGACATTCTCTTTAATTTTTTTGCGGGATGTGTTATGTTCATATTCCAAAAGACGGTGGGTTATGTCATTCAATTGATGATTTATTTTCCACATGAAATGCGACTGGATTTAATAGAATGCGTCTAACTAACTTCATCCTCCCTCCTCCGGCCCACTTCGTAATTTTTAAGTGAGAATTTGTGAACATCCATTGATTAGGTTATCAGGTTATGTTAAAAAAATAAATAGAGGTTTAGATAAATATTCATTTCAACTCGATTTTTCAATAAAAAATTTGGGAAATCGTAAGTAGAATTGGGTTAAGTCATGCGTAACATCTTCCCGAGTCCGCGAGTCAGGCTCGGAGAAAATCTCCTGCTCTCCTCTCCAACAGTCAATTATGATAATGATGAATGAGGAGAAATTTTTTAACATTATCTATATCTACGTGGTGGTTTCGCGAGATATTAAAGAGACTTTATCGAGCTCTCATTTTAATACGGTGCAACATTTTCAACCAATTTTTTCTACACAAGTAACCTTTAGCCTGATACACTCATTCCACCCATCAGTTAGCTCCTAGGTCCCTTAACTGAAGAATACCGGGGTCCGATGCGCAATTTGGGAAAAATCATTTTTTCCATTGTTAATTTTTTTCGTTCCACTTGTACCTTCTCCAGCGCAGACAGTTTTTTATTGTGGGAAAAAAAAGTTGTAAGATGGAGTAAGGTGGAGATTGTAAAGCGTATGTCACAAGTGGGGAAAATCCAGCTCTTTCATCTTCTCGTTTACGAGACGTAGAGTGTAAAACGGTACATTATCGTTTTGGAGGAATATATCCTCATTCCAACAATGTTAGTCTTGTTTCACGCGTAAGCGTTATTCAAATTTTCCAAAATTTTAGTATGTTCTTGCCCGATAAGTGCAGCACTCATCGACTCATCGCAAAAAACTCCGTCAACAAAACTTCAACCATGTCCCAGTAAGTAAATCAGCATTATAATCGTCAAGTTGCAAAGCTCTATGCATGACCGTTGAGTATGTCAGTGATTCAAGCACTAACCATCGTCCTCCACTATCTTTTTGAGTCAACCTCATAATGATTAAAGTATGTCGAATCTTCAGTCAAAAAATGTCCCAGAAAATCCTTTTGAATCAAAGAGGTATGAAGGCTCTTCGAATATTATAATTTGGCCTGAGCACAAAAATCAGTGTTGGTAAAAAAATGAAAAATATTTTGATAATGTTTGAACCTCAATATCTCAGGGTAGAACTAACCCCAACCCATGGTGCGGGTATCATCTGAAAGACCATCTTACCCTCTTTTGATTGACATATAGATAAAACATTATTATTACTTTCCTGTCATGTTATAGAGAGCGAAAGTCTCTTTAATATCTCGCGAAACCACCACGTATGTAAAAATGCTAATCTTGGAACTTTACTCTCTTACTTAACTCAGGTTTTCCAAGAAAAATAGCTATTCACTTCTTTCTTCACCCAGCTATTCTGCGTTGGCTGATCTCATCTTTCCCTGCGGGTGAGTTCTACGCAGCGTCGTTTCACAACAGAATGCAAACCTATTGAAATAAGACTATGACTAGTGAATTGACAACTGTTACCACATCATATATGTTGCAAATTGCAAACGCATACTAATACCTGCATATTTTTTTCTGTTATTGTTAGGAACATCAGTGAGTCATTGGGAAATACCCTTTTCTACTCCTCATCCAATAACTGACAATGCACTACTAATGCGTAAAAATTATGATTTTATGTGATTTTACATGATAGCAATTTTACGATAACATGAATTTGGTTCAAAATTGGCGAGTTTATCAGCCTGTTTCCAAACAAGAAATAACAGGAAAACAGTTGAAAGGAGTAACATCCGAAAGCAAAAGCATTGTGCAAAAATTATCTCACGTCTTTTCCTATTGAGCTCTCATCAATATCAGCATCTTTCATTTTTAACAACTGGTGACTGGACCAGCTTATTTTGAGATTAAGTTTTACTTTTCAAGAGTCGCCGTTGATGTGTTCCTGGAAATAAATGTTTGCTGAACTTTTTATGTACTAACAGTACTAAAACCAGTCCGGTTTAAGTGACAATGAAGCATTGCATGTTCATTGGCTTTAAGCTATAAGCTAAGCCGTGTTTCGAGTACGTTACGAAAACTGTGCAATGCTGTATAGCAGAGATGCGAAATACTCAAGTGGATAGACTGCCTGATGAAAAAGACTTTCTCATTCGTTCAGTCAAACCCATCTTCTATTATGTATTGGACATTTGTGCTTACATCTTCTTGTCAATAGGTATAACCGTGTTCAGTTCAGATAGGTGCACTATGCACAGACCATTGCATTGTGAATCGTGAAGTTTGATAGCATACTTGCTCATAATAGCGCAGTGAATGCTGGCTCAAAGCCTCAGTCGCACAACAGCTTTTGGTTTGGAGAGAGTAGTGCACAGTGAACAGCCAAGAAGCTTTTGATCCTTCTCAAATCACAAGTTACTCTTCGTTTATGCATTGGAATAACCGATAAGTCAGCTAATTGATTCTTCTACTTAACTAGTGTAGTGATCAAGTGATCACAAGTAAGCTTTTTCCGTATAAGCGAAGTCAACTCTGAATTTCCATCCTGCATGTGGAATATGTGCTCATTTGTGTCCTCTCATTCGCATCATTAATACACACCGAAATTGAACGTCAAAGTACATTTAAATGAGGAAAATCCTTAAGTAAATAGCTATTGTGGTGACGCTATTGTTTTCCCATTGTACTGTGATTGGAGGTGAAATGAGCTCAAGATTAATACAAAATTTGTGAAGAAGGAAATACTATATACGCAAATATTCTTTGATTTGCATATTGCATATTGTCAAATTTACTTTTTGTAAACGCCTCAAAGTATCAAAACTCAAGGGATACGTCCAACCGAACGAACAAGAAGACCAGGTAATAACATTAAAGTACCTAATTGGAAAACTAATATAGTTGTACAAATGTAAAGCTTTACTTACAACAGAATGAAGGAAGTTAGAGAGTAGAAGGTTCATACAGAGGTAGTTTCATAATAATCACGGTATGATTATCAATGTGTAGCCATTGTGTATCATCCATCGTACATCAACCCATCTCATTAATAAATGTAACAAGTAACAAGTTCTTTAGACGGAACGGAACAATATTAAATTGATAGCAGTAAGGTACATATGGTATGAGGTACATGGTCCCATCCCATACAAAAAAGTGAAGTGAAATGCATTTTTGCAGCGCAATGTCAAGGACTTACCGTTTGTTGGGTGCATGAAAAGTTTACGAGAGCACAAGCCTAATCTTACTAGGTAATCTCATCTCATCACTACTATCATCGTCATAAATAAGGTTGTACTTTTTTATACACAATGTATTTTATACATTCACATCATGAATCTGTAGCTTTTATATCCCATGAATATTGTTTTTGATTGAAGGAGTCGTCTCTTCTGTAGGAATGCTTTTGTATTCATTTTGAAATTGAAATCACAATGCAAAAATATGAATCGCAATACAGCACAGCGTTTCTTTCTATAACATTCATTACCACTCACTACCTGTTATATATTATGAAGAATGCGAAAACTTTTCCGTTATGAAACTTTGAATAAAAAATGAAAAGGTACATATCTGCATACTATGTATATACATGCATAAATAAGGGGTATAAGCATATAACTTTGTATAAGTACCTTACTGCCGCAGTTCGTTATGCTATATAACATTCATAATTGATGCAATAAACAATGAAATAAGACAATTTTTTTACAGGAGTTATTTAACTATATACGCTAGGATACTTTTACTTTTTGAAGATTAAAACATCAAGATATTTTTCTCATATCAGAGTCAATATTATGAGCAGGTAGAGGATTCGTTTTCCTAGTCGAAGATGCTTTTTGTATTGCATGCTTACCGTCAGAAAACATTACATTAATGAATTACTTTTACCTTACGTGATCCTAGACAATTCCAATTATGCTATAGATATTTCATCATGATAGCTTCAACTCGACCGATGTTGTTGTTTTGTAACCGTATAATATCTTGTTATACATGTTTTGACTGTTTATTGCGATATTTCCAATTTCATTATTGCTTTCTTAGAGGTAAAGGAAAAATCGCAAAAGAAACCTGCCGCCTTTGAACGAAGAGGTTATTCACTCGACGTGATACTTATTATGAATGTCATGTCATAAACTTCCAGCGTTGGCAGTAATCTATAAGCACCCATTTCCTTCAGCTTAAATGAAAGGAAACGACCTTTTATTCTGACTGATTGGCAACAACGGCACTTCTGCCAGCACAAAGGATGGTTTTCATTTCTTGATTCAATACAATTACATTGAACTTGAAATCAGTACCAAAATAACATACCCCATATTTATCACTAATTGTGCCGGTAAAGTAAATGTACCAATAAATCTCATCCCAGAACATGAGGAATATAATAGGCAATTCAAATTCAAAGTCGAGTAGTTCAGAGTATTGGCATTTTGGCATGTTTGATTGTAGTTTTTCTAATCAAATGCGTACTCAATTTTTATTGGTGTATTGTATATCAGATGTTGGTTCGCATTTTGGCAATTTACTCTGCGATGTGTTTATCGCAAAATTTGTGTTCCTCTAATTGAACATGTATTGGAGTGCTATTCAATCACAAGAACTATAAGTTCAGCAAATCATTGTGCTATGCCGCATACATAATTATCATATTATCATCGACGTCCCGCATCACTCATGTGGATGGTTCAGTCAAGCCAAACTCTGCAGAGATTGATACACTTAATGTCTATAATTGGTATGCATTAATTACCATAAAGTTCAAGTGCAGAATTTATTGTGAAGTTGTGTTATTAAATAACAGCTACAAGCAAAGAAATTGAAGTTAGCGTAAATGATTATGATGACAAATTCAGTGAACATTGATCATGGAGTATTTAACGTCATAACAAATTAAAGGGAGGTAAAAGAGAGCTTTCATATAATACTAGCAGCATGTGTCCTCTGCATGAGATGATATCTAAATGCGCAAAAAAAATCTTCAAGTAGGTAGCATAACTTCGTGCCTTTTGTACTTGATACTTGACCGTCACAAGTGCAATCATCTGAAATTCCCAATAATACTCTTGTCGGAGGATATTCACCGTGAAGTTGTGAGAGATGTAAAACCGTCTGGCAGCAACTTCACCGACTCAAAGATAGGTCTCATGTTCACATATAAGAACGGTGATTTGGCTTCAGTCGTTTCACATTGTTAGTCTAGTTTTCACTTTGTGCTCATCCAACCGTCGCAATTGTTAGATTCCACATAGTCATTGGCTAAAAAGCATGGTTTAAGAAATCTCACTGGTGTGAATAGACTTGGGGTTGCTTTAAGTAACTTTTGAAGTGGTTAATGGAAAACGGTGACGGTGAGTCAGAGAAAAGGAGCTTGTACACTCTGCTAATAAATACCACACTGTCTTGCGTGTTGTGCATGCTATGCTCAATTTACTTCTACGCGAGAAACCCAACAGTATTGTTGAAAACGATTCTCTCCTTCGTTGTTGAACACAGATATCAGACACAGAAACGGCTTGTCAGTGATTTGGCACGGGAATGATGCATGCAAGATAAGTTTATGGCAAGCGCAAGCAAGAATAATCAGAAACAATATTTTACATATTCTGTACCTTGTTAAAGTCACTTTCTTGAAGGTTCGTGTGTGCAAAGAACTATTTGCATTTCTACGTTTTCATCGCCTTTGCTTTTCATGCAGCGTTTTTGTGTGTAATGTTTTCAGGAAATATCCTCCTAATGTAGCGAGGTAATGTGTGCGGTTAGTATATTGTCTTGATGACTCTGCCTTATAGGTAGTGTATTGTACAGATATGAAATAAACTGACTTTTACAAAATGCAGCTAGTTTAGCGAAAGACTCACAGTAAGAATTTTAATAGAACAATAACACTCAAAGCTAGTCTAATGAGGTGCTTGCTGCATATTGTCAACAAAGAAAATTTATATGAATGCTATAGCATTTGACATTTTTGTTAGAGGTGGGTGCAAACTTTTATCTTCTTACATTTTATTGGCCCGTGGCAGCGTAGTTTTTGAATATTCAATACCCCATTAAATGTTAAGCCTATTGTTTTCTATCACGTATTCAGCGTGTCTTTTCTTAAAATTGCAGTGAATGGTGCATGAAGCATTTCTTTCACTACAACTGTCATAGTCTCCGCGTATAGATAGTTTTTTTTGTAGCAAGTGAGAATCCTTTTTGCAATTTTTATCCTAAGTATAAACCGCCAACCCACTGTATCTAATTTTTTTTCTTTTTTCTTTTGTATCTGAAAAGTGTATTGAAGAAAGAAGTGACTAGGAAGTGGTTGAACGTAAGAAACAAGTGTAATAAACAAAGATGAGTTCTCCCTGTGTAATCATCAGTCCAGCTTATCACGGCGTTGTCAGCTCCAAGGGACTGACCACTGCTGACAATCATGATCTGAGCCCGAGCGCAAATGAGATCATGAGAGGACCACTCACTCTTCTCAGCTCCTCTCATGGACCACAACGGGTGACTGTATCAGTTTTCAGGACTTCCGTGGATCACTTTGCACTGGTTTATCCTGATAACGGGTAAGTAATTGTTTTGATTTATTCCTCAACTATTTTACCTGACTTTACCAGGCTCTCGGCATGTTTGCATGCATTGTATGAGTAAATTATTGTAGGAAGGATTATCAGTATGAATTTTTATTGTTTATATAGTTATTTTTGCCAAAATGTTAGCACATAATACTCGAATGTCTTGTATCCATTTTCTAAAAGTTAAAACTGCAGTATATTTACGACGAAGTGTGGGCGGGCTTTTTTCGGTTTTTATGTCATCGTGTAAGCTATTATGCAAAAATCCTCAACAAGAATTAACCACATCACGTTGTATCGCAAAATGTTCTAACTTTTCCAACTCTAAATATGGCAATCTGTAATCCACACGCGATTTGCCCACGGCTTCAAATATTTTTTTCATAATGTGGGCAAGCATAAGAGTTAACAGCATCTGACATTCTGTACATACCGTACGAAGCAAATGCCTAGTCTACTTTAAGTGAAGTACTGTCACCTCTTTATTTACAAATGCTTTTACGTGTGAGAAATTTAAGGTGATTGACGAAGCCCTTCTCATTTTTTAACGAATCCCCGCCCCGTGTGATCCCTCAATAAATATTCATGAACCTTTTAAAATGAATCATTGTACAGCCTTTAAAAGTTGTGTAGGCCTAGCCTGTAGATAATTGCATTAAATATTAAAAATTTCTCATACTCTCTGAAGCTTAAATAAAACCCAGTCGTGTAATATTTCCCCCTCAATCTCTTATACTCGATTCTGCCATTTTTGCAACTCACTTACACACTTTTAAGCTCAAATAACTGATATTTTTCCAAAACGCCAAGAACGTTTCTCTAATCGATTTAGCTTAAAAGAATTCATTTTTAGATGTAAAGTCATAAATCCAATAAACACACTATGCACGATTGATTTGAAATGCCGTTCCTCCACAATATTATGTGCATGCGCTTATTGCGCTTTGTAATTTGTATCTCTCTGTTATGACGTGCACTGCACAACACTTACCTACATGTGTAGACTGTTTTTAGTTTCAATTGCTTGAGGTATCTTACGGTGAAGAAGGATGAGTTTGAGTTGCATAGATTGTAATAGTTAATGAAGAAAATTATCAAAACACCACAAATCATAAATTACCCGCAGATGCTGGTATTAACAATGATTATGGTGATTACTAGCTAGTTTTTGGTTTTAACCGTTTATCCAATCTCAAGGACCGTTCCTTTAAGTCAGGCCAAGCTCCCCAGCCCTAGCTTTGCTCTTTATTACCCTATCAATAGTGAAGTGTATCCTATTTCTGTAATGCACATATTTGCATTGCATGATGTACCTTTGAAATTTCCCGACTGTGCTTAACAGCATTTGTACATTAAAGTGCATCTGTACGGTATAATGCATTATTCATGTAAACTGCAATTTTACACAGATGCGGATGCATAGATTTTAAACCGTTGACAGCAAAAACTGTTTTTGTGGTACTCTTCACCTTGCACACCGATTGATTTATCAACCAAGAAGCTACAAATATTATTGATGATATTGTGATTTTGAACCTTGGCTAAACGTCATCCTTGCTTCATGTCCTTCAGAAATTACTGTTGTCAACTCTCTCAGACAAGGGCTGCATCTCTCTTGAGAATGTCTATTTTTGTCAACGTAGCCCACCAAAGTGGCTAAAAGTGAATTTGTTTTCAAAGGAAAATATGGGCAATTGAGAGAGGCATAAAGTGTTCACGATTTGTTGCATGTTGTTATTTTTTTTATGAGAATTGAGGGCTACCGGTCAATCGCCTTAATGCACAATAGAGACTACCATGTATTCTGAGGAATTAACTATTTTAAAAGGAGATTCAAGTCCATGAGCTATTTTTCATTGTAAAATCAATCAACGTGTATTATGTAAATGGTGAAACGCTACTGTTGTGTATTGACGTAAAATCATTTGCTACAAACAAAATGCACGCATGTACTTGAGTGTTCATGAAGTTGTTTCAAACGATTGAGCATGATAAGAAATTTTTGAACAAATGAATTGTGTCGAAAATTATGTAGGTAGACATACGATAAATGCAGTGCGTGGTTGAACTCTTAAAATTGGCAGGTGAACATGTCACATACTTGAGAGAGAAAAATCATGTATTTATTACATAGGCATCATTGATTTTTATTTTTGATCACACACGGCAATGTATCTAAATATAATAGGTACGCATGCATAATATTGTCATCATTATACGTATTTAGTCACAGTCACTTTTTATTATCATATTTCATATCTAACTGTAGACAAGTGATGCATGTTAAAATGAAGACTGATGTTACGTTTACGATAACTGCTTAAAACTTTTTACTGGGAAGGGAACGTAGAGGAGACATGCTGATTGAAGTGATTGAACAAGAAAAAGGACGGTGCTACGGGGGAGTAGTCACTTGACTACAAGAAAAACTTTCAAGGACAGGGAACAAATTTTAATGATCGCGCGTTGCACCTTTTGCGACTATCATTTAATGTAGGCGGTGGCTTTATCACCAAATTCAGATTTTTACTTACGTGGGTTACCTGAGAAAAGATTGGAATCAAGCAATCCGCTTCTTCAGTTTGCAATCGTAGCTTATTAAAATTCATGAAAAAAGTTTCTGGGGTCGTGTGAACTTTTTTGTAGTAAAATATTCATGGTCAAACTAATAAATTTGATGCTGCACTTTCGTTGAATTTTTTTGGCTATTTAGTAAACGCATAAAATACCCGAAGTGACATAAAGTTTACCATAATTTAAAGCAAGGCTGCATGAGTGATATCATTTTAATAATTTAATGTTCAAATGGGTTCATTTATTACATAAAAAGTATGGAAAAAAGTTACAGGAATGACCTTTGTAACTCAACTGCAATCAAAGTACCAACATAATAATTTAAATTTGTACTGTGGATTTGTAGTTTGTTGTCCTTTATTTTTTGATGATGATAGATAATGTGGGGTTTTTTCATTATCTGCCCTTTTTCTGCGTTTAAGTTTCCTACACAAAACTTTTTGTTGTATTCCATTCCGAAGTGTGATCGCAGTTGCTGTAAGAATGAACTGCAAGCACAATGATACCTGCTTGCATGCTGTATAGTTATACCTACATAATGAAAAGAATAGTTAAGTTATGGGAGCTCATGCAATGGATTTTACGCTCGCAAATTAGGTGCCAGCAGCACTGAACTAATTTAATTTACCAAATGCAGTGTCATTATCTACACAAAAAACTTACTTTCATTCTTTCAGAAATGAAGGGATAACCTTTGATTATGTGAGGCTCAGCTTCAGCCTTTTGCTCAGAAGCACTCTCGCTTCACATCATGACACTCTACATACGATAATGTATATTAACCATCATTTTGTGTATTTCATACATTAAATTAATTGACCGCACGCAACAACATGTCCCCATATATATAGTTAATTAATTTATCACTGTTGAGTTTTGTGGCAGGACAGAGCATTTCATGAATTTCAATTAATTCTATGATCAAGGATATTTATTTGGCCTAAAAATATAGCGTGTCATTTAAATTTGCCTTGTATGTTCTACTCGTATTGCAATAAAATGCCACTTTTAATTATAAAGCGTCCCAAAGTATCACCCGCAATATGAAAAAGTACACAGTAAGCTACAGATAGAACTTTTATGAACTTGAAATGAATTACACTACTGCTCTAGTTTACTATATCGCCATCAAGCAATAAAAAGAGAGTTGCTTGTTTTTTTGAAATCGCGCATTGAAATTTACGACATTGCCTGCATGCAGAACGCGAACATGATGGTCATATGAACATGTCAACTATTCACTCTGTTGCAACTGGCAAAATCACAGACACAGAGTGAAATCAAGATTGATCATATTATTATCACGGTGAATACTTTCCATGCATTATGTAGTTGGCATTGTTCCTTGTTCTCATCGCATATTAAAAATGGACCTACATTTTGATGCAATGAACAATACGAATCGAAAGTATTTATTCGAACCAAATACTATCGTCATCTACCGACCGGAAAAGCCACAGACAACAGAAGACTTGCTATTTGTTTAAATAAAAGTCTATTTTTTGCTCCTAATTTCTAAATATACAAAACCTGCCTTTAAAATAGATAAAAAAGAAATGATAGGACAATGGTGATGATGTTGGTGCGATTTTATACCATGTATCACAATGTATCACAAAAATACAATGGTTTATGGCTTCATGGTCCTCTGTCAAGCAGAAAGGATGAAATATGCGTCGTGCGTTTGCATGCATTTTTTATGATAAAATGGTAGTCCTCATGAATCCTAATTTTTGCCGTTTATGTAGGTCAGTAAACGAGCCCAGTGTTTGCCGCTAAGCTTATTTTGCCGAGTTGGCGTCTTCGTACATTCCTCAGTATGTCTTAAGCTGACACTCACAGAGGAATATAAATAAAAGAAGGGTCATTTCATGAACGTTTCTTCACGTACATAGAGGGAGGTCCATTAACTGAGTTTGTGTTAGTTATGCATGTTTGTTGTGCTCAGCATCTCCTTCGGCGTTTATTTCAAGAAGTAACTGGTAATAATGTGTTGCATCATCATTATTATAGTAAATCCATTCACCGATAATGAGATAAACAACAGTGAAGCACTCCCGCTTATCATACATTTTGCATTTCAAAATCTACTCATGCTTAACCTGTTTTAAGATTAACTTTAAAGTCATCTTCTTGTCGCAAACAAGCAGGCGTTAGTGCGTTGGCCGTGCTTAACCAAGTCCAATCCACAACTACACGTTCACATATTAACTTCACATACTTGTTGTGTTGTGCTTAAAAGTCACAACACATTGCGGTTCGTTTTTGGTTGTACCAAAGAAAGCTGATCTAATGAGTAATGAGAAATGTGTTTGCCTTTTTATGTGCAAAATAAAAACGATGCTTAGATAGTTTGTAGTAATGTAATTTTGCAAAATTCTTCCGTGACCACTTTGCCAATGCTTGCTACGCAGCATCTTTTATTATCTAAAGATGGATTTTGCTTTTAAATGTTATTTTTGACTATTCCTTATGTTTACGACCTTGTTTTGATGAAATGATCTGTGCATTTGAATGAACATTTAAGTTCGTGCATTTTGTGAAAAAATACATACATGCATACCAAAACTGAATGATTCATACAACTGCTGCAGTGGATTGCCCTTGTTGAGTACATCTTTATTATTGCTTTTTATCCCAACGAAACGTGTCAAAACATTGGGAATAATATTTCTTGATCGTAAACTATATTAGTTGACCATGGGTATTAATGTTCGTGGTGCTGTGTAGACCGAGGGGAATTAAAATGCGTCTTATATTTACTCTTTCCTGTTAAATTAGTCGGTCAGTTAGGAATTAACTCAAGTGTATAGTTGTACTGGGTTATCAAATGAGTCTATCAGATCAGAGTATATATTAAAGTCAAATTCAAGACATGTCTGTTCAGTATGAAGAAAGTAGAAAACATGAATTCGACGAAGTAAGATTTTCTGTCACAGTTTAAAGTGCAAAGTAACTAACCCTGTCTTTCCTTTCATTCCTTATCTTCTTCTGTATGGATATTTTTGCCAGACTCACTCGACCTAATAGTAATACACATATGATATACGATACAGGATTCGTTTCCCATATTATTTGTCACTTTATAACTATTCAATGGGATTGGAAAACTTGTAAACATTCCATACGTCGAAAAACAAGTCCAGTTTCAGTCATTCTCAAAATTCCAGGTCAGTGAGCTCATTTATTTTGTATTTTTTTCAATGCGGTATGGATAAGGAAGCAATGGAAGGAATTTTTCTCTTGGAAAAATATGAAGAAGTGATAAAACTTTTGAGTAACATTTTTACTATCTAAGTCAGGTTGTTTCTTATGTACGCTGGAATATAAGGAAATGAGAATTGGTATAGTACACGGTTAGTTACCTACGGGCTTTATATGTAGACAGTGAAGTCTGTTGAGGATTTAAAAGGATATCGGGTGACAAATAGACTTAGGTATGTGAACATGGCTCTGTAATTTTCCCAATGATACGGTCTATAAAAGATACACAGTTTAAAAGCAAATGTTCCGTTTTATAAATGCCAAGCTACGAAAAACCCATCCTGTGGTGAAGTGGAAATGCTGTAGTACTATTTGGATTGAAATCGTTTGATACCTATAACGCTCACAGTCGGACGAAAAAAAGTAGTAATAGTATGTTACCGCTACCTAAAAGCACCGACACCTAAAAGCATCTAGGCATTCTATCAGAATTGTGTACTGTAATGCATACCTTTTTTTATAGAAGTAACTGTTCCAAGTTTGCAAAAAGCGGAAGCAAAAATTGTAATCTCGCAGTAACGGTTGATTCTAATTTTGTTGGCAGAAATCAGTAAAAGTTACAAGTGAGTGGCGACGAGAGACGAGTACATACTTATATTTTACATTGGAGTAGATGTATAAAAAAAAGTAATATGCTTGGGAAATGGGAAATAGGAGGGGTGATGTGATGGGTTGCGTGCATGTTTTGCGAGTACATTTATTTACTGAGTAGTATGAAGATATATTTAGATGGAGGATATAATCATCTTCCCTTCTCAGGGGCATGGTATGATGTTGAATAAATGTGTGGATGTAACGTTGATTCGAATTCAAAGAATCGTAAAGGTCATTTTTATTGTACCTTTTCATTTTTAAAAAAGATCCTTGCAATAAAGCCCTTTATTCATGCTATTTCTCAGAAAAGGTAATGGACAAAAACACAAGGAAGATGGTCAGAGTAAAAATGTTAACCTGCTATTTGGTCAAGTCAATGACAATCAAATACCTAAGTTTCTTCATATGACTCTGGATTGGATGCATGTCTAGAAGGGATTTTTTACTCGAGAATTGGTGCGTTTATGCTTTGTTTTGAACCGACTGTCTTCCTGACGAAAGGGATACGATAATTTCTGTTTCTCATGAAAAACTTTTCTGGAGAAGATAATAATGTAGATAATGGTCTTTGTTTTGCTAGCATAATTGGATTAATTGCGGGTGATCTTTCTTCACTAATCGGCAAATTAGTTTCTAACACAAATTTTTCAATCTTCTAAGTGATACTGATGAACCTGCTAGTTAAGTATCTACTTTTAGCAGGATGCATTTCATTTTTTCGTTCCTGTCATGCAATTTTGGTGCTTGATACATGTGAATGAATTTATGCTTGCGCATAAAATGTGTAAATGTAAGTAAGACTACCGCGTATCATTACTTGAAAATCATTAAGATTAGGTGCATTCATTCAATCATTCATGGATCACAACTCAGTAATAATAAAAGTCGGCTAAAGGTCAAATATAATTATGTGTTCCTTACGGTTGGTTACAAAAAACGTGAATTTTTCATATGGTACTACCTCAATTAATAGTACACAAGGCGTCGACAAAGAACCAATTTAGGGGTCTGTATGTGAACTACGGGAAGAATAAAAATGACTTGTAAAAGTTATGTTTTGCTTCTGTTGTTACAGAGTTGGTCGGGAACAAAAAATAATGCATTTGAGTTTTTTGTAAATTGCTGGTAAATAAAATTGTTGCATATAATGTTCAGAAGTTCATGGGAACTTATTTTGGAATTATTAAAGTGTTGTGATCTTCATAAAGTGCATAATAATGAGTTTCTGAACGTAGGTACATGGCTATGCATGGGAAAAGATTGCCGTCGAAAGAACGTCAAGCTAAAAGCTGGTTCGTGTCCCTTTGTTTAAAATCAGATTTGCTATCATCGCATATGAACCTAAAACTCTCGTCATAAAGATAAGTGGAAGTGGAATCAAGTCAAATGGAAATGAGCTTTCAACTTATCACCCTTAGAGCATTTTCTAATCATGATATATATACATTCTAGTGACTTTATTATTGACAGTGATGAAATTATGAGCATTGAAGTACCTAAAGCAGACAACTCAGGGAGATTAATTAATGAAGACGTGCGCTAGGCAAGTGCACTGTTATGCTTATGCACAATAATATAATGTGGAATAGGTCAAGCATGCTTCACTCATGTAGTATTTGATTGGTTGAGCGAATGCACCATTCAAAACTTCGATTTTTAACTGAATGAGATATAAAATCGGTCTGCATATCATTTCTTTGTAATATTAACAAATTGATTATAAGAAAGCCTGAAGGGAAACTTGGAAGAATATGTAAATAGATGATTTTGTCCGTTCATTAGCTATTCACTCATATAACATTCACAGTTCAGGTATGCACAATGCACATAATGCATCTAAAAGATTCCTCATTGGTACTAGTGGATGTACTCATTTACGACGAGCACAATAATTTACTTTTTCACATGCACTTAATCTTCATTGTGAATTGTAAACCAACTATCACCAATTAACGTGAGTGGTGCAAATAAATATATATCCTGTGTATCGTTACGTCTACATTAGGCGTATATGTACAGCTACGGATAATGCACCTATTACTTTGATGCAAATACTTTTCGTACTTTGTATTGATAAAATTATTAGTTATTACAGAGAAATTGCACCTTTTGATCTGATAAAGTGTTTTTTATATAAGCAAGCAACAGTAATTTGATTTTGAGGCTGGCTCTCCGTCAGACATACCATAATGCCCTTTTTGATCATCATTTATTGCACAAAATACCGTTATTGGTGGTAATAAATAATCGTGCTCAGAAGCACGTTACAAAGATATTTAAGTTTAACAATTTTATTTTTCATTCTTCAGATCTTGTTTGCAAATTGTACAAGTCGCCACATTTTTTTACTTAATATTCTGATTGATGCTTCGGCTAACATTTTTGTGGCGCGTTGATTGCATTTCTTATTGTCAGTCTGGGTGCTGCATAAGTTTGAGTTGGGACTAGAAACACGCTCTCCATTTATAACCTTTTTTGGAAATTGTTCGTTTTGAACTCTAATCATAAGATGAGCTGTTTGGGTAGCTTGCCCAACCGTGTCTGTCAGTACAGAGAAAAGTTCATTCGCATTTCAAAATATCATACTAACATTTGGAAGCATAGTTTAAAAGTAATTGTACGCAAATTACTTAACGTGAATGTAAGATGCAGCCAGAGAACAAGTGTACTGATGTAATAGAAATAATAATGAATCTATAAAATGTACCTACCTACGCAAGTAAGCATACACACCTGCGCCATGTGGAAGGCTTGATAAAATAAAAATCTTATAAAGATGCAAATAATAATTATGGGTAAACGTGTCCTCTTCTCATTCTTTACTTATTTCAAAGATCATCAGCTAGAAAAGTCATGACATACATGAGATTCTGACACCATTTCATTTAACAATTATTCAGCCGCTATATGTCGCATCAGCGAGCAATAATTATTGCTTGGTGGATGTGTGCAGATAGGCAGACATACGTGTGTCTGGTACGCTGAAGAGATGTGGAAAAAATGATTTGCTAAGAGGGGAAAGGAATTTGCATAAGCGAAACCCTACAAGCATTTATATTCTTTGGTTATTAAATTGTATATAAAATATGACCTTTACGCTTTTGTATTACACTGTGCGTTCTCTTTTCATGATTTCCGCTCACTGTAATTACTTTAGGCAGTGATGTCACAGGGATGGAGATTCGCAAAGTTGATTTTATTCATAGGGAATAGGACAATGCATGAATATATATATGATTATGAATTGACGTTTTCCATCATGATAGCATTATAAACGATATTAATCTGTAATTATTGTAAATTTCCAGGAGGAAAATGATTGCATCAAAGCCTGTTGGATGCATTAACATCCGTGGTGTGACATGCGAAGAAACTACCCTAGGATCTGGAATTAAAGGATTCACTCTCAGACCAAAGGTAAGGAAGAAGGGAACTTGTTTACGCTACTCATATTCATTAATAAGAAAAGTACGCTCTCACAATCAGTCAAAGTCAGTCATACAACTTTGAAAGTACGTTTTGCCGACCGTTACCGATACAATAAAATTTAGGTAGTTCCCTATAGTCGAAGCTAATATTTTACTTCCGTGTTGATAAACTGACGTTAATGCCGAGGTGTTGCGTTAAGTTTTAATAACATGCAAATGAATGAATAGGAAAGTATATAGTGACAAACTTTAATTTTGATATGGATCTCGTTTTTTGTCGCTTTTAATGACCCCAAATACTTTCCAACACGGGCACACAGTTCGCTGCTATGCTCTTACTCCACATTAATCTAATCTTTGTGAACATAATCATGATTCATGAATGAGATTGAATGAGCGTAAATGACGTCAGTCATTAAACATCATACTGGGATTTAAGCTGACATGACATTCTAAAGAGCACAAGAAGAAAGGTTAAAGATTTGCGTATGGTGCCATTAAATTTTGTGAGGTGACGACAGGGAAACGATTTCAATATTATAATACTAGGTATTTCAACTTGATGTTATTTACAATAAGTTCATTAAATATAGCATATCATTTAAAAGACATTCCGAATTTAGATTTGGTAGGTATCATTCCGTCAGCACTGCTTATGTTATATTGTAAAAACGCGAGTATGATATACCAGCTCATTAAATATAGTTTCACTTCCGCACGGGATGATTGAGCAAATAAACCTTTGCCAAGTAAATATTCAATATCGGAGATTGTTTCCTCGATAATTGTTTCGTCACATTTTTCTTATAATAAAACGCTGAAAATTAATAGCTATACAGCGTGTAGTAAAGTAATAGTTGATAGTCATTAGTGGCGAGAAACTTTTTTGGCCTAATACCTATTTGGTCGTTGCCCAATCACGAGTAGGTATAATAATCGCCAAATACCAGAATGCCTTCCTATCACATTTTTTGTTATGAATGTGGACCAGAAATTGAGATTTAAAGCATAACACGCCATTCTCACTTAGCACAATAATATTCAAGATAGCTACAAAACAATTAACAAGAGAAATTTTTGGTTCAAGTCAATGCTAGGAAGTTGAACGTAAGCAAATACACGGAGTATACGGTGACACGCAGTAACGAACCAAAACATTTGTATTAAAAGGCAAAAATAATATTTAATTCTATTTGATATTCGATACAACAGAAATACGACGCATATTATTGTATACTTAAGATTGCCACTAAGCTAATGACAGATTTAATCTCATCTGGCATCTCAGGTATCATTCACTAACGAATATTCCATTACGTTTTTATGGTTGAGGAAACAGTAACGCCCAAGAGTATACATGATCTGATAAACGCTTTCAACTCGACAGTTAGCCAACTACTGCATGCCCTTTTCGTATCAATCTTATTTTATATTCTGCAGGGTAGATTCCTTCAAGAGATGAGCAAAGATAAAAAGTGAATATGGAAACAAAATATTTCAAATACATCCTTGAATAAGGTAGTTTGCTTAATTCAAAACAGTAATGAATAGAAAATTATTTTAAGTCTCATTGTCAGTAACGCGCATTAGGTTTGGTCTGGTTTTCATTTTCATACTGTGTCATTATTATTCAAGCCGAATCTAACTAAACATGTTGCAATGTCATTATCCCAGAGAATTGTTACTATTTAGGGCGATAACGAACACTGGAATTTTCAGCGTAGAAGCAGATCAGATTTGAATGAGTTGAGTATCATTAGGAGGACGTACGTTTCTTCCTCTTGCGACAGATTGTTTTGGTTCGAAAGATATGACGAAGCAATATGGATGAAAGTAAATCAATGTTCGATTCCAATTTTCCAGTGTTTCATATTGCCCGATCGTAATTGATAGCTTTTGTAAGAGGGTTTTAGTTACGCTGTCGTGTAAAAATACTCTTGTAATTCTTAGGATTACTCACAAATGAAAGCTGTTAAGTAGGATAAATATAAATATCCCTTAATGGTTGTAGTAAAGTACAGTTTCCTTCGTGGACATGATTACGACATTAGTCGGTGCATAGTAAATGCTTAGGCATGCCTGTAAACCGTGATATGATTCCAAAGAGAGGAGTTCAAAGACAGAAGATAAACAATAGGTACATGATTTTTCTACATTGGGAATTTTTGGGACCACTATAAACGTAGTTAACGGAAAAATATAATATTATGTTGCTGTAAAAGCGTTCAGCTCAGCAAAAGTTGCAATGAATCAAAGATCAAAGGTGGAGTAAATATAGGACTGTTGTTCATGGAAAACTCTTCCTCTCGGACACCAAGTGGGGAAAATTTATCTCTTGTTTACCCAACTGGGCTGCGTGTGATATAGCTTTTCTGGCTTGTCCCATATATTCTGATTACTGTTATGGACAGACTAACTGTGGATATAACGATAATAAAAATGATGGAGACAATAATTCCTAATATTGTTATTTTGTTGTAATGAGCTTCCGCTGTTACACAATAGCGCAATTCTCACAAGTACTCGTAAAGCCTTTTTCTACTTCCTATCCATTTTTGTATTTTGCCTTGTCCAAATGGTCAGAGGCAGTTGTAGAAAAAAACTATGGACGGAAATGGCATAGTTAGTCTTTGACGAAAACAAGGCTATTCCATAAATTATTAAAAGTGAGCAGTCACTGGACATGCAATTTTAGAAAGTCTTTGGACGAAGAATCTTTTTTCTTCAAAGGGTTCTTTTGTCACCCCATATGTCATGACTTCACTTTTTTATGAAAAGCAACTAAATATTCTGAATGGGTACCTACTTTTAAATGTTTTTTTGTGATATAGACATTTTTAGTAATAAAATACAACGAACTTTCTCATATTTTAGAGGAAAGATTGTACGAAAAAAATCATACACAAATCATTTAAATCCTAGCAATTTTGGGACAAGCTGACTCGTTCACATATCATTTATCATATATCGCAAAATGTTTGCAGCTAGGAATGTAATTTCAGCAGATTACCTATGCATTTCGTATACTACATTCAGATCAAATCATAAACATAAGCTGTCCCATTCTCTCCTTACTCCTGAAGACCCTTCACTTTATCTTGGACGAATCGTTTTCGTTTGAAACAAGTGTCTTATCTATTTATGCATTTGCAGCATGATAAAAGAAAGCAAGAAAATTTGCGTTCTTTCCTGTACAGCTACAGCTCATTGATCCCCGGGGCTCCCGTTGTTTGTTAGCAAACTTAGTAACTTGCTACAAAACGTGAACTCTTACTTAAACTTCACTACAATGAGCGTAGGTTGCATGTTGTAAAGTAAAGAATCCTGAATGCGTGGTATAACTAGTGTAATAAGGTGTTAGGGATAATGCGCATTTGTGAAGTGCTGATGGACATACAAAAAACAAGTGCATCATGTAGCTTGTATATTTTACTAAGGTTTACATATTTCATATATATTATGTTGTATAAGGTCCATGTCAAAAGTGGAGTCGCAATTTCCTTTTTTGATCACATGCATTATGTCACAATATTTATGTGATGCCATATGTATACACAAGCAGTTATAGCAATTACCACCCGTCAGCGAAGATGTCTTCCGTTTCACCCTTTTCAATAGTATTTGTTTGTTTTGCATGAAACAGGAAGCTCGACGTAAAATTCAATGTTAATGTTTGCATATTTATCCAGCCTTGTACTATATACTTAAAAATATGCACACAAGATAAAAACGACTACAATGTCCCATTCTAAAAATATTCCGCCTTAAACACCCTCTAATCTGTTGAAAAAAATATTCGCAACTCCCTCAACACAATATAACATCCAATACTCTGGTAAAAATTTGACTGAGCTGGGCATAAACAGTGAGTAGGGATGTTTGCATTCGAACTATTCAAAGTCAGCGTTCTGGTTCCTGTGTGTATACAGTATTTGGAAATTCATTGTACGTTATAATGACAATGTTATGTTGTATGTAGTTTAGTCTGACAATGAGTTTATGTTTCTTTTCCGAATAGAAATCGTCATGAATGATGTCACGATGGAAGTGGCATATGGTGTAAAAAAATACTAGCTGATGGAGATGTAGAGTGAATGATTCATACAAAACGAGAATGATGCGTTAAAAAGCTTTTTATAAAGTACTGACTCAGATTCTTGACTGATCGTGAGTCATATGGTTATTGTTATTATATTGCATGAGTTAAGATAAAAAAGGCCAATGGTCAGTGGATAAATTCGTTACAGAAATACGGAGAGTGCATAGTGCAAACTTGTTTTTGTGTCTGTTTGCTCGGGGAACTCCAACCGAGTCTTCAGCCTAAACCTGTGCATGTGTGATGTATGATATAATGGGCTGTGCAAGTGATGTCTTTCTACGATTTATAAAAAACGTCGACGTGGAGTATGCATGTATCTGCTTTTCACAGAGTACTTGTCTGAGTTAATCCATTGTACAAAGTATGTTAGGTTTAATACAGTTTGCACTGACTGCAATCGCAATTGACCAACCTCTTGACTTAGCAAGAGTTCTTTCTGAAATTCTGACATCTGTGGGAGAAATGCAGTTGAATGCACTAATTTAAATTACGAACCTCAATTGTGTCTGTTTGCTCGGGGAACTCCAACCGAGTCTTCAGCCTAAACCTGTGCATGTGTGATGTATGATATAATGGGCTGTGCAATTGATGTCTTTCTACGATTTATAAAAAACGTCGACGTGGAGTATGCATGTATCTGCTTTACAGAGTACTTATCTGAGTTAATCCTTTGTACAAAGTATGTTAGGTTTAATACTGTTTGCACTGACTGCAATCGCAATTGACCAACCTCTTGACTTAGCAAGAGTTCTTTCTGAAATTCTGACATCTGTGGGAGAAATGCAGTTGAATGCACTAATTTAAATTACGAACCTCATACATGCGCTTGCTTGCAGAGTGGAAAAATTTATTGATAAAGGAGGAAATAATATTTACACAATATTGAGAAAAATGCCATACAAGTGTTTGAAATTTTCTTGTTTCTTTCTTGCAGAAATGTGACACATCATCCGCTGCCCTCATTTTTGTCTGCCAAGATGAATCAGATCTTCCTCGTTGGGTGACCGCATTCGAGCCACTTATTCCATCGTACCTGGGCTCTAGGAAGATCCCTAGACAATGTTCCCTTCCCAGTGTTGAAGAGGAAGAATAAAAAATGTAGAAGAGATGCAGCTCTGCATGTGCAACCAGGCAGATTTTTATTCATTTTAGGTACATAAAATACATAGTTTATTGTAATTTGTAACCCAGCTGCTTAGATCGTTACATGAGTATAGGTCCATGTATTTCTCATTGTCCGTTTGTGAAAGGAAACGAGTTACTTGATGTTGCGTATGTTTTTAATGTATTTTTTCATGCTATTTATTACCGATAGCTTTGAAGATAAGGGATGTCAAGCATCGTAAACATGCTGAAACTGAATGCTTTTAGTGCACAGTTTTTAATGTTAATGTAGTTCGGAAATCGTACTTTCGAAGATTATGTCATAATTACTTTTGAGATTGCACCTTTTTTTTAAAAAAAAAGTAGAATGCGCATAAACACACTTGTTAGTTATCAATACTGCACAGGAATAATGAAGGTAATCACATTTTACTACTACGGTTTTTGTATTTGCGCTTCAATTCTTCCAAAAATGCACTTGAACAATGCGCGAAGTAACAATCGGCAGCTCTGATTGTTGTACATATTTTCCGAAAATTCTCACGCTGTCAGATTTGCATCAAGTTTGTGCTTTTAATGTTAGTAAATAGGGTTGCCACTAACTTAACTCAAATATATGAGTGAGTGTGTAGTGCGTTCTAAGGGTTTAATGAATTTCTTTACCGGTTTAATTTTGCTAAAAAAACGTATACCTGATCCGTTTCAATAAAATATCTTGTGACGGTTAGCGTCGGTACTGGAAAAAAATTCGAGTGCTGGAATTATTATTTTGTTTGTTATCTTAACAAGAGCGAATAATTTGTAAAATATATCAGTTAAAGGCTCCAAAAATATATTTTTTGCATTATTATAATACACCTATTGCAAAATGTTTATTCAGAAATTATTTACTTGGGTGCCTTTTTTTGGGCGCATTCAAGGATATTGTAATATTCTGAGATATGTTTGTTTAATTATGTTGTACTAATGTTTTATATCTAAAATTTCAATATGCATATTATGTTGATGAACGAATTAGTTCTTGATAGATATTTGTATGAATTTAAAAAATCCCAATAAATTTTATACGTCTCTTGTAATGTGATCCTGATTCTGCAATGAGGATGCCCATAGATGCAGGTGAAAGTTCGATGGAAAGGTTAAAGTGCGTTATAATTAGTCAATATTAGCGTATTTTAAGGTATACCTTTTGAATAATTTGGCTTTGAACTGTAAAAAATTAGGCTTTGTTTATATGTTGGGATATGATGCGTAGCGTGATGTTTGTAATTGAATGTGATTGACTGTATTGTTGTGATGATAAAAATCTTCGTTTGGTGAATCGCAAAATAAACCGACTTACAGTATTTAGATACATAAATATTTTATACTTTGTTCAATGTGTAGAATATATAATTTTAGCATATGGTTCATTATGCATTATTTCGATCCACGGAAAACTCGTAAATACTGTAAATCCTTACTCAATCTTATGGGGAAAATACAAGTTCATACAACCCATCCATTGGTCTCTACAAAATTCCCTTGCAGACAGAATTACATTGCCATTCATACTTCCTGCCACAGCCGAGTGTAAGTCTCTCTAGTATCAGCATTAATTAATTCAAGAAATTCAAAATCGATGATATTATAGCAGGAGTTTCACTAGGTGTTGCACATTTTTATGCAATATCCATCACTAAAAAAGGATTTCGTATATGCAGATGAAATAACTATAATTTTCCTAATTACTAATATCATATTTGTTGCATGCTTATTTTATTACAAAACTTTTCTCTGAAAGTCAGCGAAGTCATGTTTAAACACAGTAGAAATGTATACTCTGACATCTGATGCACATGTTGTTTTCAAAATTATTCTGATGGAAAATAACGAGGGTGTCTGAAGTTTAGTAAAAGGGAGCTCTGAAAATAAGGGCAAATGACGAGCTTTTTAGTTTTTATCATCCACACGACAAAATCCGCTCTTCCGAAATTTTATGCACTAAATACGACAAAACAAGTTTAGCACCAATTCACTACAAAATGTGCCAAAAGTTATGTACAAAGTATTACTGCATCACAGCAGGTTGACGTGGATGTGCAAATTGTAATAAAAAATGTGCCTACAAGCAAGAAAAGACCATGTCAAAGATAAACATCGAATTCGACCGATGTAAAAGTAGTCAAAGCAAAGCAAAGATACGGTGTGCATGGATTTTTATTTCACATATTTGAACGTATTTTTTGTTCTGCCCTATTTGTATTGCACAATACTGTCGCTGTACTTCTATCATCGTCCATTTATTATGAAAATTTGTTATTAGATTGCATTCACTTCGAGTGATGATTTTTGTCGGGGTCAACTGCTTCGTTCATCTTACCTATTCCATTTGTACATGCTAACATAAATAGTTATAAAGATAAAATGAATCCTTTTAGAATATTTTATTTTTGATTTGCCTCATCACTTCATCAGACGGTAATCTACATCTGTGTCTCTGTTTTTTGCAGTGTCAAATGTCAGTAAAAAGTTAACGAAAAGTCAAAATTGATTACCACTTATAATTGTAAGATGGTTTAATTTAGGTCAAGAGCGAATAAGGAAATTATTCACAAAAATACATACCGAATACAGCTTTTCTGGGTATGGTTACATCATTCATGTTTGCTTCCGAGTGTATTTTAAAAATCACATAAAAATCTGTACCCGAAGTACATTCAAAATCTAAATGTGCTCAATCATATATACACTAAAAAGAACCGCCCGAGTAATTGAATATTACATAATCTACATTTGTTTAGTCGAACTTAACCTTACTTAAATGCGCAACGCTGAACATTGCAAAACTTATGATTCATTAATAAAACATGATTAACACATTGGACTAGATCAGAAGTCTTCACATTTTATGTCCATATTAGTTATGTAACATTATTAGATGATTACGTTATCAGCTTTGGAAAACTCTTGCCTGACTTTTTCTGTCAGTGCAATATCCTCAAGAATCAAGCTTCTTCTGGAATTAACATCAGACTCTCGGAAATTATTATCCTCCGCAGGATCATCAGGAATTGATTGTTTCTCATTGTATTTGCCTACTTGAGTTTCGAAGAGATGCTTGAAAAAGTCCATCGAAAACTGGTTTGATGACGTTCCAGGCCAGATTTGATCATATGAGTCGCCTCCGTGAGGGATCATCAAAGCTTTATTGTAATCTTGCACAATCCCTTTTCTAAGACATCAATATTATAATATACTTAACGAGCATATCCTCAAATGAGAACGTGATTTCTTGAAAAGTGCATGAATAGTATGAATACAAGATGCATAATTGCATTCAATCCTTAATTATTATTCCTTACACGCATACATAATCAATTTTCAGCTATTCTATATGTGCATAACTTTTTTTGCAAAAAAAACTACCAAAATATCCTGCAAAATACGACTTACGGGAACGGAGTGTTGAACGCATAATGAGAGAATAACTCGCGGACTCGTCTATTGTGGGCAACTTCATGGACTGAATAGAAGTTAAGACTTGCACCAAGACGGTGTGACGCTAGTCTCAAAATACGGCAGATCAGTTTTCTTTTCTCCGGCTCAAAATTCTGCAAGCATAAATATGTCATGTTAATTTGTGATACAGTAATGCAAACGGAGAGCTAAAATTCCATAAGCCATGTAGATAGTAGATACAGAATATTATGCAACCACGTTATGCCCTAAACCTCAAGTTTTGTTAATTATACTGTTTCTCTCATGCTTGCGAGCAAAACAACGCTGACATTGTAATCTCACACCTAAAACCACATTATGTGTAGGCAGGCGAGTTCTTGTTCTGAGAAATTTCCTTGCCGTTCCGTTACAACTACAAATAGTCGTGTCGTGGTTAAATAAAGAAAAGAGTAGTTCAAAGGAAAATCGCAAGAACCAGCTACAAATCATCCCTATGAAGCTCATTTCATTCGAACAAGAGGCTCCGAGGTTAGAGTAAAACAATTGCTAAACCATGCACACTTCACAAGCTACGCCAATGCAGTTTGAATTTTCTCAGTAACGAACTCATCCCACAGCACAATGATCTCAAACATAGAATTTCATCTTTAAAATACAAGGTTACAATAGGAGTGATGTCATCCATCATTTGGGCATGGTGGTCCATATATGTAAAACATACATTCTAGCAAAATACCTACCACTAGTTGGATGTAGTTGGCAATTATTCTCACTTTTGTAATCAATATTATAAACTGAAATGAAAATCATGTTTGAAGCATTTATATAAGTTTCTCTCGATGAATATTATTAGACTCACATACATGATGGTTATGATTATGAAAGAACACATACATGTACATGGAGTCTTGTTTCTGTTTAACACAATACATACGGTATCAAATGTGGGTTAGGGTTGGAGAATGTCAGCAGGGGTTTTTGGTTACAATGACAAATTGACATTCTCCGGATCATTGATTAATGCAAAACAAAACAACGCATTCCACTAGAAGATTTTTGTAGTAACAAAAGTTATTAACAAAGCAAACTGTTATCACTATCACCTGAAAAACGTCGTATTTTGTACAGATAAGGACTAAAGGTATTGGAAATGGCTCAATCTGGTTTCTATCCTGCAATAATTTAAATACATCATTATTTATTTAAGAATGTATATCTTGCATGTACACGATAAGTAATAATAAGTAAATATTACTGTTACTGTGTAAGAATAATAAGCATGTTTTACTTGACACTCTTCTCCAAGTCTTTCTTTTATATTTTCCTCAAGCTTCCTGGTCATATCTTGAGTTTCTTTGCTTCTCAGATTATCAGCTAAAGCTCTTGTTAGCGCTCTACATTAATATTACACAATTATATTTGCGCTCTTGTATTTTAATAATTTAAATTTTACATAACTACGATTTACAATACTTTTTGGTTGATGACATCACTGTTTCTAATATGGTCCAAATCTTTTCTGGTGCCGATAAATCAAGCACAAGGAAGATGGCTAATTTATCAAGAGCATGATTTGTTTTTATTGGTGTATCGATCAACTGCGAAAAAGTAATCGCATCCCCTCCAAGTTCCCAAATATGGCATATTTCTTTTGTCTAAAACAAGAAAAATAGTAATTACTACATAATTGTCAAATTACGACGGCTTCACCTTGGCGTGTCACTCATTTGTGTGATGAAGGTTAACATTAATACTAAAATAATACTAAAATAAAACTATACAAAGATGAACTTTGTACTAGTACGCGATTAAGAAATCATTTGTAATATCTAAAATATACAAGCATTCATTTTATTGGGGTTTACTCTTTAATCCATTAAATTCCGCTTATTAAACAATTAAATTTTTACCAAATCAGGCGTTGTTCTCCTTGCAAAAGTAAAATCAAGGGCTAAAGTAGGCTTAGGTGTTTCATTCTTTTCAAGAAGTCTCCCGATCAGAGTACTTTTCCCCTGTGGACCAAAAAAATAAAATTCAATTTATTGTATGGTAATTTGTAATTATACCCATTAAATAAATAGTGTTGTTGTCATTATCAAACTGAAATACAAGCAGAATGCAAATAAAAGTCATGCTACAGGGGTATGCAAACATTGAAAGCATATTAACTACAAGGAACTTGTCAATCGGGCGGAGGAATACTGATACTGATTATGTTTTACACAAAAATCAATCGATACGAAATAATTCATTTATGGTTATCCTTCATCCTTACAGCGTTAATGATATGTTTTGAGATGTAGAAGGTAAATTGCGAGTGCGTCATGTTATTAGACCGAGTCCAAAGTCATTGCTAACTGCGTTTTACCGGCTAAACTGACCGTCATTGTCAATCGTCAAATTGTCAAAAGCTTACATGAATAAACTTTCCGTTAAAATATTTTGATAGTATGAGTTCTAAAAATGAGAACAATCATGTTTGGATGAATTGTCGTAAACAATCGAGATAATAAGTATAAATGAGGTGGACGTCATGCGTCAAACTCCTGGAATCTTAATATCATCATTGAATACCACTATACAAACTATGCATGATGATGACTTGATGACGCATATAATTATGCGCGATATATTTTTTGGACCTGTTGTGCGTGACATTGGTGATATATTATGCGTGATATGCACATGATGCAGGCAAACCTACATTCATTAAACCCAAAAAAATCTTTTACAAAGTAAGATGTTTCCTAAATCATATAGGTGCTAATTCAATGCTTTTTAAAATTGGACGAAATAAAGATATTTAAATGTATGCCGGTTTGGACTAATTCCTGGTACCAAAAGTGCAAACTACTGCAGATCCGCCCTAGATCATTTCTATCTCCCGTAAAAAAATCCAGTAAACATTGGAAAATCAGCCAGTTAAAACTAGCAGTATAAACTAAACCAATTAGAAATGGGTTTGCTAGATGTGACTAACATGCTTCAGTGAATGTGGATGGTTATTTGCAGAATGAAGTGCTAAAGCGATGCACAAAATGCCCTAATGTGGGGAAATGAAATATTGTGCTGATGTCAGCAAAGTTTGTACATTTGTGTTTATAATATAAATTTAATACGATTTGTATTTATAACGTACCCCTATTTTGCTACCTAATACGAAAATTGTTGAAACGTCTTCTGCTCTTAGAACCTTTCGACTAGGCTTACTTTGTCCTTCACTGCCTTCATTGTTTTCGGATGCGGCATCCCACAAGTTTTGAGAACTGCTTTATTAAGGAAGTAGAATAATTACTCTGTAGTTTTTATGTGCTTTCTCGCATAGGTAACTGAAAATAAATACCTATTTCCGGTATCTTCACTTGGTGTGTTCAGGGTATCTTTTCTCTTCTTGAATGCCATTTTCACCAATTTGATAATGCCCAAGTATTTTCCAATAACACCGAGTATAAGTTCTTTCGAGAACCTTGCGAGTGATGCATGCAGAATTTGCAAATATCGGTATATAGAGTAATAATAATTATACTATTTATTTAATTAATTTTCTAAACTCTACTGTACTAACATTTCATGAAAGCTTACTGACGAATGTCATAATTATATAACAGCTTGAAAAATTATTTTTAGGCTTCCATTTAGCCGAATTTATGCCGACTACAACTCTATTAACCATACTCAATATAAAAAGTACACGGACATTCTGCTACTACGTGCCTCTAGTGTTTTAAACAAAATCGGTACAATATATGTGTGTATTCCTTTCGTTGCCTTGGATACTTATCCAGACTCATTATATGATAAAAGAAAACTATTGGCCTATGCTCAAACGAAAATGGAACCCGTTCTTCAGCGAGTCCTTTGGTATGGTAATGGTGGGTAATGGTAAGTACCACACTGGAACTGGAAGGCAACGAGGGTTTGAACAGTTTGTAAAAGGCGGATGAAAGCGATGGAGTAACGAGGGTGTGCATAAGTCATCTTAAAAATCAAGGTAAAGGTCCGAGTAACATCAACCTTTTCGCTTTGTGATAATCGATAGAGGGAACAAACTTAAACATTGACTACTCCTACGTCCTACCAATTAATATGATTGTTTTGATTTTATAAGCAGCAGCATCAGCATGTGGAATTATTCTAGATCTCTTTCAACTTAGTTAGAATTTACTAATAATGTATATTGTATTCACAAGCTAAAAATATTCCGAAACAATGCTTAGGTACATTAAAAAATTCAATGAAATATTTAGACAAACAAGTATAAGAGTGGTAACACAGAA
The DNA here is from genome assembly GCA_027743935.1 of Sinodicranocentrus sp. ZH6. NCBI lineage: Eukaryota > Metazoa > Arthropoda > Collembola > Entomobryomorpha > Entomobryidae > Sinodicranocentrus > Sinodicranocentrus sp. ZH6. Next base: position 37,717 of record JAHZNA010000202.1, read on the forward strand.
CTGTTTGTTACAAAGTTATATACATGCAATCAAGCTCTTTGCAAATTACTCCTTCTTTCTGAGCATGAATAATTCAGACGAAAAAGCGTTCCCGTCTTTTTGGAGTACTCTGTGCTAAAGTATACACGGGTCTTGGCCCTTCGCCTTCGGTTACTCTGGCTGAGATCAATTTTCAAATGTTAATAGCAAAAGGAGGGACCACTTTCATTTAACCAAACCAGTCAGGTTTTATTCAGCTATCCAAAAGCATATTTTGGTACTCTCGGGCTTTACATTTTTGGCACCGTATAAAACAGTTCTCAAATGGTTCCTGCAGGACGACATTCGTGTGTGAGAAATTAGTCCTTGCAATACCAGCTTAGCACCATCTTAGAGCGTACTTCGTAGCTTCTTTCTTACATACAAACTGGCGGGATTTAATCCTCTGCATCATTCATCCTTTAATCGTAAACACTGTCTACAAGCTCACTTAGCATTACTACACCGTGAATATGCCAAGAATTGGTAGAATTAATCTAAGTAGAACAGTTCGGCGAAAACTTAACAAAAGGTTAAAAAATATCCGACTTTCTTTTGAAAAAAATAGCAATGAAATTGTTGTTGATAATCTACATAGTGCTTCACGTATCAGCAGAGACGTTGTCTCCGAACAAACTATTCAAAATTCATTTACTCATCAAGACTGCAGGCAAGAGTTAGAGTATATAATTTACCCTAGTTATAAGGAAGCTAAAAATCAGGTGCCAACAAAACAGTCGTTAAGCAGTGTTTTTAATGAACCGATAAGTCATCAAAATATTCATCATGAACTCAGATCGTGGGCAGTCAAAAACAACATTAAGTGTACTGCTGTGACTTCGCTTTTGAATCTTTTACAAAGGCATGAATGTTTTGAAAAATTACCTAGAGATGCCAGAACATTACTTCAAACACCAAGAAAGATTAAAATCCATTCAGTTCAACCTGGAAAGTATTGTCACTTTTCTTTATCGGATATCATTTCTAATATTTTTGAAGTGCACGAACAAGTTTTGAATACCGTGAACATACAACTAAACATCGACGGCTTGCCAATATCGAAAAGTAGCAACCAACAATTCTGGCCCATTTTAGGTCATATTGTGGATATACCATACTCTAAGCCATTTGTAATTGGTCTTTATTATGGAGATGATAAGCCAAAATCTTCTAATGAACTATTAAGTCATGTTGTTGGTGAATTCATAAATAGCCCAATCGAACTAAAAAACGACCTTGTCGTAAATATAACATTGCACAGTATTGTCTGTGATGCACCTGCTCGATCATTCATTCTGAATGTCAAAGGGCACACAGGGTATTTCGGGTGCATGAAATGTACTACAGAAGGAGAATATATCAAGCATCGTATGACCTTTCCGGACACTAATGCAAAACTTCGAACAAATGATTCTTTTAGAAACAAAGAAAACGAAGAGTACCATAGTTCAAGTGATACAGAATTTATTAAACTCGGAATAGATATAGTTAAGCAAGTACCCTTGGACTACCAGCATTTAGTGTGTCTGGGTGTTGTTAGAAAGTTAATAAATCTTTGGGTAAATGGTAAGGCCAGTGAATATAAACTTCCATCTAGATCGATTCATTTACTTTCACAAAGGCTAATTCAACTTAAGCCGTATTTTGCAAACAATTTTTCACGAAAGCCCAGAAGTCTAAATCATTTAAAAAATTGGAAGGCAACTGAATATCGTTCTTTTTTGCTTTACACTGCACCAGTAGTTTTAAAAAATATTTTGCCCCAAATTTATTACAATCATTTTATGTGTTTACATGTAGCTATAACCATTTTATGTAGCAAGTCTCTCAGCACAATATTTTCGACTTATGCAGGCAGTCTACTTCAATATTTTGTGGACAGTTTTGCTGTATTATACGGAGCAGAATATATTTCCTACAATGTTCACAGTTTGATTCATTTGACAGCTGATAGTACGACATTTGGAGAGTTAGATAAATTCAGCACTTTTAAGTTTGAAAACCACTTAGGGAAAATCAAACAACTGCTAAGATCAGGGAACAGACCTCTCGAGCAGATTTATAACCGAATTCACGAACTTCAGTATTTATCCGAAAAGGGTGGATACGTTCCCAGTCCAAAAATTGAACATAAAAATATTTTTTTCAAAGAGTTTGACGTAAAATCAGTTAGCGGGGACAACATTTGTATATTAAACGAGGGATCCATATTTCGTGTGTCAGACATTTTTACCAAAGGTGAAGAGTGTTATCTTGAAGGTAACTATTTTCAAATAAATGAACCATTTTATAGTGATCCGTGCTCTTCGAATTTGCTAGGCATTAATTTTGTGTCTCCTAAAAATCAACTGTGTACAGTTCATTCATCAAAAGTCAAAGGAAAGGGGCTATTGTTTCCGTGGGAAGAGCAGTTTGTGTTATTTCCTTTATTGCACACAAAAGACGAATAATGTTTTGTATTGTGGAGTTTGTTGGGCCAAATAGGCACGTGGCCATCGCTCACCGTAATTGGTTACAAGCTAATAAGTGTTTTTGGCCACCATTTTGGCGTAATAATCAAAAACTTGTATCAGCTGTTAAGGCAGGAACTGCACCGGACACTAAAACATGGGAGATCTATGATGTACATGTGATTGGAGGAAAATTCTTTGGTGTGTAATTTACCCGTAACGATTTCTATTCATTTTTAATAAATTTTCTTCCCATGTATCAACAATTTTATTGTACATCTCGCAGAGTCTTATGAACTTGCACGACAAAAACTCAGCGTTCCTCAGGATCAATTAGATGCGTCAGAGCTATCGTCCTGTGAAACCACTGCAAGGTTACGTAAACGACCTGAAGCTGATCCGGCAAGTAGTTCTGACGAAAATTTAACTGAAAGTGGAATTAAGCGGAGTACACCAAAAAGAAGAAACGTTAAACTGTCAGCCAAAAAATTAGAGCTGCTACCAAAACCACCACCAGCTCCAGCAACCTCCGTTGTTTTGGAACAACCCACTGCTCTTACTCCATCTTTAATTGCAGTTGCTAACTTGTACAAAGAAAATCAAGTACGTTTTTTGTAGACTTATTACAACGTAAATATAAATTACAACGTTAAATACTTTATAACATGCATCAATTTAATACTTTTAGGTTGAAGATAATGGCAGAACTGAATTTCATCAATTTAATCAACCATTGACAAACTATTCACCACCAGTTCGTTATTCGGAGTCGATTGATCACCTTCATTCAGTGGGTCCAAGTACAATTTTTCAACCTTCATATGGTAAACTGAGCAATTTATTTAGCATAAATTTGCATTTAGTTATATTTATGCTTTTCAAAACAAAGTGTGTAATTCTAGAGTTACAAGCACGTAGTGAGCCAGTCTTTCCAAACCCAACAAATACCAGCTGTTTTGCTCCCCTGGATCACACTCAATTAAACAATGGGCTACAGTCTACTGTTAGAGGTATATTAAGAATATAATCATCTGTTATAGTATGTTGTTGACGATTTTCGGATACGATACGGATGAAATATTTATGTAAGGGTTAACCGAGTCTGTGCGAGCCCTACAAGTCCAGCAAGAACTGCTAACAACGAAAATGGATATTGCCCTGGATATTTTGCGAACTATCATGCTCGATAAGCAATCAAATCAAACTACCGTGTCTTCTACTAGAATCGTTTTGCCTCTTCAAGTACCCAATGATGTAGAAACTATAAATCAGGAATTTAAACAAAACAATACCGCTAGAAATGAATTTGTAAGTTCAAAAATTCGATATATGCGAATTATGTTTGCACAGAAAAACAACAGTCTATTTGATTGCTAACTTTGTTTTTTTGAAAGATTGGAGTTCTCTCAACAAGAGGAGGAAATAATCCTAACCAAATAACACATCGAATCATGGCTTCTCTAATGACTGATGAATTGATGACAATGTACAGTTTCGCAGGAAAGAAGAAAGAAAAATACTGTTTTAGAGATACAGTTCTTCTCAGTTGTGTTTGTCGTTAGTGGTTAAATTTAAATGTATGTCTTAATTTCTAATTGTGGATGTGAATGAATAATAATGTTAATGATATTGTAGAGGCTGTTCGTTTACAGCCAAAGGGATCAGTGGCTTCAGATAAGGACATTGAAAAGGCGGTCGAATATTGGTTGAAAAAGGCTTCTTTGCGGTTGTCAAAACGGTGTGTCAATCAACTTATGAAATTTATTAATAGATTATATCTACTTTAACTTTTGAGTATTAATAAAGGTTCTGATAATTTGTAGAAATTCGAATGAAACTACGGGATCAGACCAAATTGAATCTCCTTCTGGTGAAAATGACGACGCTGAATACTAATTATAATTGTTTCTTTAATTAGAATATTTGCCTGTTTTGTTTGGTTGTAATTGAGACATCAATTGTGTTGTTTATTATTCTGTATAGTAGAATAAAAACCATTCAAATTATAATAACCGCGGCATT
>JAHZNA010000203.1:7631-29949 GCA_027743935.1 Sinodicranocentrus sp. ZH6
ATTGCATGTAATAGCCTCTCATGTCAGTTGTACTTACATTGACAATGAACAATTTTTCCATAAGGATGATAAAAAAATTAAGAGTAAAAAAAATTATAAATACATGCCTATACTCACACTCATATAGAGAAGTGTGCATGTACTAAAGGTATATAATTTTTGGGTAGGGAAATATTTGCAAGCTAAAAACTCTCATTATAATCCCCTCTTTTTGATGGTGATAGTTTTTTTTGTATGACGGTAGCTGAGCAGGACTACTGTTTTGTGTGCTATCTGTCAAGCAGTTTTGTTTTTAGGCAGAAGGGATTTTAGATTGCTAGAAAATGTTTTGTTTTTAGTTTTAGCCATTCTGATATGCTCTGCTTATTTAGGATTTGGAGTTGACGCGATCTACTTCACTCACTCATCAAATACCTAGATTGCTTACAGTAGGCAGCAAACCGACAGAGAAAAAAAAGGACTTTTTATTTCTTTGTTCACTACACACTCACACATACACGATATATGAATATATCTTTTAAGAGTTGTGAAACTAATAATAAAAATCATTCACTTGTACTTATTCTGTTAGTTGTGTTTTTACTGTCAAAAATGTTTTTACCACTGATCAATGCAGTTGTTTGGTTTTAGTAAACTTGTACACTTTCCTTTGACTAGAGAAGGAATTTGTCAGTGATCTATTGCAAATAATTAGGAAAGCTTGCTCATGTGGTAGTTATCTATCTCACTTGGAGTGAACACGCACACATTAAATGCTCCCTGGCTAACCAAAAACCACGAGCACAAGTGTTAGTGATAAAAACAGAAGGGAAATGTATATATAATTTTACAAGGAGTTTAATTTCATGATCATTAAATACATTTTGTGAAGGAATATATATGTTATATAGGCGTATTCCTACGCAATTTGAGGTATGTGTGTGTTTTATTGAAACCGCCAGGGCATGGGTCTTTTGCCTTCGAAACGGTTGTAATATTTCCTTGAATTTTGTGATACTACTAATTTGCGTTGTAGGTTAACCAACCTGCTAACGGCAGGTACAGTTTGTGTTGAGGGTTGTGGGTTAAATATGAAAATTGGTGAGGATGGAACAGGTGGAAAAGTTGTTTGATTAATATACGACAGATATTTTGGGAATGTGTCTGTGCTCAGGTGGAAATAAGTCAATAAATTTTTCATTGTCAGTGTTAATAGGAGATTGGGGATGTAAATGAATGTCGTCATTTTATCTTTGACCGCCGCCATGTGAGGTTCATTTGGATATGCAGTTGTATTTAAAGTTAAATATCAATTAATGTGACAGTGCGGTTGTATGATAAATATCTGTATTCGCGTAACAGTCACTTTATATCGACTGTCATCTTCTGTCAATTTACTATGTAGTTTGCTCTCTGACAAAGTGGTCTTGTAAATATTGTCAAAATGCCTGTAATTAAGCAGTCGGACAAGGCAAAGTCAAAGAGTGTTGGCTCTTCCCTTGACAAGGATCCAAATGGTAGCAAGTACAATCTTAAGTTTGAGAAAGTTAGCAAAACGGATGCAAATGGGAATACAACGAGTAAGAGGTTAAAGTGCGTTACGTCTAACTTCAAATGCTTATTTTATAAGAGAAAAGGACGTGACAGTGATGGCCGATCTGAAAGTTCAAAGTCTAGCAGTCCAACAGGAGATTCTATTGACTCATCATCAAGTCCAACAACATCTGATGGTTTTCATTCACCAGACCTGATAGCAAAAGGAAAGGACATTCCTATCCCTGCAGAGAGAAAATCGAGAGCGGCATCAACAAGTGGAGGGACGCTAGACAGACCAGTACCTGCTCCAAGGGCGTCAATACGACCTGCACTAATTCCGCTTACAAACAGGATCCCAGCTCACCATCAAGTGATTTACAATGAACAGTCTAGTTTGCACAATTTTCATCTTCAAGGTTCACAAAGTGGAAACTTTGGACCACAAAGTCATTTAATTTTCCGTCCCCCAACACAAAATTTTCGTCATGCTGAAAAACACCCGGAAGTTTCCTCATTACCTCCAGAATACGGCCCTCCGTTGCCACCCCGAAATGGGAATAATTTCCCTAGTGTTGTTTACGCTCCAAGGAGTCACGGTCCGATGGTTGCTTACGTTAGAGGGCCATTTCCACCATCTCGTCATCCTCATCCTCATCATTCAGCAATTCGTCTTCCTCGAATACCACCACAGCATGTAACGCGTATGCGACCGCAACAACAAAACGAGCAAGCTTTCATTCTCCGGTGTCCTCCACCTCCACGAGTAACATTTCGCTCGCCGTATGAAACCCCTAATTATTACAATCATCAGTCTGATGAATCACATAATCATCCACGGAGTTATTCTAGTCAGCAAAATCATCCTTCACATGCGACGAAACACCATCTTTCCGGTCCCATAGAAGATGGCTTGCCACAACAAAACATGCAACTTCCATCCCTTCCTCCACGAAGCCAGTCATTATCTCCACAATCTTCGAAACCATTTGCGGAGAGACTAAATGAACAGATGCATCACAAAGCTCGTTTTCAAACGGTTGAGCAACCATTGAAAATTTCAGGCTGTGAAGAGAGTCCACCCATCACTAATAAAAACGACACAAGGAAAGAAAATTCGAAAGTAGAAAGCAACAACGAGAACAACAGTTCTTTACAGAACAAAAAGACTGACGATGATTATCATGACGATGACGAAATTCGTGGTGACGTTATTCAAAAAGAAGAAATCAATCTTTCTTCTTCTGGTGACCCACCAACTCTTCGTAAATCTCCGTTGTGGCCAACAGTTCTAATTGACCATAAACTTCCTCGTGTACCTACACCCATGCAGGAAAATCATCAACGACAAATCGTCACGGAAAATATGAGACAACTTGGAAATCGCAAAGCTTCAAGTGATACCGTCAAAACAAATGCATCCACATCATGTTCATCAGACTTACAAAGGATAGAGGATAGTAATGATAAAAGTTGTGTTCCTTGGTTTCGTGGCTTTGCAAGGTATTTAATTTCCTCGATAATTGTATAATACCTACTAAACCACTATTACATCCCTTCAGTTATCATCTTCATTTCACGACGTCGCTTTTGAAAGACATGAGGTCACATTTACGAAAAATGGACTATCAGGGAGAGGATAATTTATGTTGTGTCATTGCATGATATCGAAATTGAAGATTTTACCATCTCCTTATCCTACCCTAAGCTTTTTGATCCTATCTGTCTCTAAAAGCTAAAAGCATATGAGAAAAGAAAAAAAACTTTCTTAACAAACAAATATACGTAATCATCCTCTTGCAATTTCAGGGAGTTTCCTCATTTTATAATATCAGATTTCAAACTTGTCTTTCCTCAAAGTTTATTGCGTTTGTGCCCATCATTTGGTGAACAATGTAGTAATCACATTACTGGCGGCTTTCCAATTTTCTATCTGACAACCATAGCCATGCACGTTAATCTTTGTGTGTAATGTATCGTCATGTTAAGGTTATTTGTTAGCTCCATTCAGATTCTTTTTCAGATCTTGAGACTATACAGGAAAAAGAGTAATATATAGGGAAGAGGGAAAATTAATGTTCTTTTATTATTATTTCCCTTCAAGGGAGGATTAAAGAAAAGGGACGACAAAGTTTAGTGAACCAAAAATTGTATCACGCGTGCATGCTCCTTGAAATAAAAAATGTATCAACATTTTAGAATGGTTTGGTCACGTAGTAGGAAAAAAGGGTTCTGTGTGTTACAAACGGCGAATAAGCTTAAAAATGTACGAAATATTACTTTCGAATGAACATGCGTCCCTATATAAATATAATGTGTATTTGAAACAGATACAAACGAGCCTATTTCCAATCACATCTTGTATAGGTATCTATATATTTACCGTACAAAAAGCATATTGCACATTCCTCACCTTCCCGTGAAAGAAAAGCTATTAGAGAGCAGCCCACTCTTGAAGGAGGTGGAGTAGGCAATAGATTGCGAATGAGTCTCTCAAAGAAAATCCTTTTCTGTAAGGATGCCTTTGCAGCTTATGAAACATGATGAAGCTTTTTACAAAGTATGCCACGGTTTTTTTTCATCTGTAAATTATCGATAAAGTCTATTTGATGAAGGTGTAAAACAGGACAAAAGTACTGCTAGATGTTTGTCTGATAATTAAGTACCTGTAAAGGCTTGTCCAAATCTATTATAATTACTTGAGATTAAAGCATAAAGTAATTATGCCATTTTATTGGTCAGTCCTTTGGCAAAGTAAATGATGGGGACGTTGTTGCACCATTACCACCACGGAAGAATTATGATAAGATTTGGGATGAGTTGGTAGTTGGGTTTGATATCTTCTTGAGAATTTCCTTTCGGCATTTTACAGGATGGTGCGAATCACCACACCGCAAAAGCGACTTTTTCAAGATTTCTCCCTCTTGTATGATAATCACATTTAAAGTAAGGTACATGGTTGGCATTGTTTCATATTGTGAAGTGTATTTCTTTACGAATCACATAAACTGGTACACACATCTCACGACAAGTGCGCCCAAAACTTGTTAAGGTAAAACGGTTGGTTAGCTAACTAATAAAGTAACTGTGATTCGATGTCATCCGCTCAGCAGTCAGCACGTACAATCTGTTGAGATTGTGAATGATTTTTTTTGTACCGGGTACAAAACTGGGAGAAAGATTCAGAGGCATATTTCTCTGTAAAGGTTTTCATGAGAATGGAATGGGACTTTGTTGGCTTCTTATATACTTACCAACCATGCAATCACCTACACTGTTGTGCTCCTCTCCTATTCTAAGTATTTACATCAAATTCAAGACCGGTGAATACACAACTTGAAAACTACCGTGTCCACCTTCTTGAAAAAACGGGTTTCTTTCAACATTTTATTATTATCGTGCAGATGATGCTTAATGCAAAAGTGCTAATAATCTTTTGAGCAAATGAATTCTGCACAGGGGATTTTGATGGGCTAGTCAAGCATAATTCATAACATGGTCTACAACAGTGATGATGATGATGATGATGTTCGTGTCATTATCAGTCTTTAGAGATGCAAGTTGCAGATAGGTGTGTTTTTTGAAAATTTTCAAATGTCTGAAAACACATTCCCTACTTCCCTCTCTGCGTACTTTTGGGGTTGTAGTACATGCAACAATCAAACCGTAACTATAAAATACAAGAAGGGAAACGATAGAGATGCATTTACAAGAGATGGTTATCCATATAAAATGCAATACGATTTCTACCCTATTCTCTAGCTTTTTCGCGACTATCACGTCAGTAACGGTAAAACAATCTGAGAATGACCGTCCTCCTCGGACACGTTATTATATGTATCCTCTTTGATTTCATCCAAAGATATATAATAACCCAGAGAGAGAGAGAGCCTCAGCCAGAAAGAGTTTTGTGTTTTGTTCGTTTCATATACAGTTTAACAATATGTAACAAAACACGCTTTTAATAAAATAAGCTAACACACAATATGTATCGTGGTGTCGGTGAAAAAATGCAGTTTTGTATTACCTACAAAGCGTACAAAACCACGCAGACGTAGACAACACAAAACACACCTAGTTTGCCCTATAATACTTACCCTAACTAACACTAACAATAAGCTTCCTAATACATGAGAATATGCAGGCTTATCATATTATTGTTATTATTAACAATAACATTATTTTTCTGCACGTCTGTGAACAGACATTCATTTGAAATGCTCCTCTACACTTGGCAATGCACACTACCCCGTGTGTTCCTGTATAATAGGTTATATTGTTAATTTGTTTTAGGCACATGTTCACTTTGTTTTGTTCCATATATTATAAAAATTATTTGTTTCTGTGAGTATCAAATTTTTCATGATTTTACATTGCACCCAAACCATGATCAGTTTACTAGATGCGAGCTCTATTGCAAATGAAATTTGTACAGCGAGCCTCAATTCTCGATAGTTGTATGTGTTTTACCTCATGTACAGTTAATTGTTTGCCAAATGTAACAAAACTTTATGGCAATAATAAAGCATACGCATAAATATTAGCAAGGGAATGGGCATGAGTACTTCAGTACTTTTTTTGCTGTTACCGTTGTTGCCTCTTTATTGCTATACGTATGCGGATTCAATCCTTCCATATGGCACACATCATAGTTTGTTCACTTTGTTTAATTTTGTAATCTTTACGATCTCTCGGTTAGAAATTATCCCACGAAGTCATGAGCACTCCTTTACTCCCATGTAATTTGCATTGGAGAGCAGTGCATACAGTGGTTGAGTGTATGCAGGCTCTTTAAGTCACTGCAAAATGACAATAAAGTATAAAGCCATATCACAAAAAAAGAATAATTATAGACAGTTAGCTGTGACTAGTAGCGTTAAAACCTGTAATTATTCGTACAGACCTGGATGAGAAGAGATTAGCATGCGCATGTGAAACAATAAAGTTCATACTGTGTTCAACTCGACGCGAGTTACAATGTAGGGTACAATGCCACACGGTACAATTCAACTTGTCATAAATTAATAATAATAGTTAATGTAAACAAAACGAGTTTTTTATTGTGATCAATCAATGATAAGGGTGTGTATTCCCGTGAATTTATTTTTTCTCTTTTTTTATATTCCATTCAAATATAGTCGTGTGGACGGGGAAAAGAGTCAACAGGTACGTCATCGAAGCAACAATAACGGCTCTATAGTCAACAACAACAATAACGTCGAGGGAGACTCAACAAATGTGAATTGTGTCCGGTGCAATAAAGTCCTTCCGAAGCCAGGCGTCGGTGGAATACTTTTAAGTCAACCTGTGCAATGCTCTATTTGCTCATTGAGAGTGTGTAAAAGTTGTGCTGTTTGGAATCAGGCGAAAAACACGCTTACCTGTGGACACTGTCATCCACCTACGTAAGTTTTTCCGTGCAAGTTGATACATTATTACATGCCTATTTATGTATGTCATCAGTCATTAGTAACAAAACAAGTAGTACATTCTACTCACCACCGGTGGAGAAGCTAAGGGCTTGTTTTGCATATTTATTACTATGATTATGGCCATACATGGAGTTTGAAATTGAGTAAATTGCTCACTCACCGGTTGATTAGCGGATATAACGTTTGTTACACCAGAATGATTTCTCGTTGAAATCATTAGTTTGAATTGCTAGGGTTTACAAAATAGGAAAGAAGTGACAGGTTTGTGTATCCCGAGGAAGGAAAAACCTGTCACTAAAAGTTGAAGATATTGGATTAACCTGAACCTTTAAAAGAAATGCTAATACATGACAGAACCCATTAACTATTTTTTTTAAAAATGACTGACGTGATGAAGCCGTTAGTTTTTATGCGTAGATACATGTGATATGTAAATGCACACGTGATGTATTTTTCCTGAGAAGATCAAGTTTATAGAAGTAAAAAGTTTGTAGTTTTTGTAGGAGGGAGCTTGACATCTACTCGTTGTCACTTCCATAAATGGCTCTTGCGGTTTCTCATGCATTATACAAATGTTGTACCATGTGCGTTGACAATAATTGACAACTTGATTTCCTTTAACACAGGTCGATTGACAAAGCTGCTAATTTCTGGTTAGATGGTGTGTCTCACGGCGACTCCAGTTTTGTGACTGCAGGTTAGCATCTTTATTTTTACTTTCTTTTTGTCATGTCTTGTTCATATAGTTTATTCCTGTCTGTCGGAATACTGACAACCTGGTAATGATAATATGTGTGTTTATTTGCACATTACATAACCATATTATGATTTGTGACACGTTTTGTGGTCTCTCTCTACGTGCATAATTGAACAAGACATGATTACCCCTTCAAAAAATCTGATGTACAAGATTCATGTGCAAAATTAACATGGTATAAATTGTAAATTGCTTTGAGCAAACAGAGTGGTGGTGATGGTATCATTGAAGGAAGAACAATTTTTTGAAAATTATGTTGATTTTTGTGTCTGTTATTTGTGGGCACAGAGCGCGACAAGACGACAGAAGACGTACGAGAGCATCTTGAACAACTGGTCGAATCTTATATTGACGAAGGGATTGCCTCAGTTTCTCTTGCACGAATTTTCGACAATCCGCAATGTAAGAATCATTAGATTTGATACATATATAGCTGTACATGTAAGCTTACGTTATTTTGATGGTTGAAATTATGTGTCAAAATTGGACGCAGAACTAGTCTGCTGAAAGAATATGTGTACATATTTTTTTTATGATTTCTCTCTCCATATGCCTCCCTCTACCACTAGAAATGGCTTCCTGTTCGCATTGACTTTGGTCAATTTTTCTCTCGTTGAACGAATCAAGTTTAGAAATCAAATGAATCCTACAGCAGAAATAGCTTTTCAGGAACTACAGCAGGTTTCGAGGGAAAGGCAATAATTAGCCATTCCATTACATGAACTGTCAAATTTTTATCGTAAAACAGCAACATTACCGAGAGGGATTTCGTGGTAGCAGGGAGTAAAATCAACAGAAAGTTGTAAAGAGAATTGATACAACACTAGACAATCCCATGTGGATAGAAACATGCTATGCTCAAGCTGTTTTCTTCTATTAAGGATCAGTTTCCCTGTCTCTTTTATGGAAAATGAGCAAGTAAAATAATAGGATTTGTTAGCAAACTAATGCCAAAAGTTGCTAATAATTTTCTATTAAAATCAAGAATCTAACTACATTGTCACATAATATCGTATCTAATCAAGTCCATACACGCTTTATCATAACAATGATGAGATGTCTAGTGTGTATAGTGAGACGAGACAACTTACTAGTGTGCCACCTGAGATTTTCCTTTATACTCCTAATTTTTCTGTTGCATTTCATTAAACCAATGAAAAATGGAAAACCAGTTATAAAATGCTGTTGTGTGATGTGACCAATCTCTAAACATTTATGTACAAAGCTCCTAAATGCATGCATGTGTGCACTACAAGCTGAGAGAAGTGTACTGGTAACTGTGCATATGTTAATGTCTGTCAATGATAGCTGAAAAGTTAGTCTCTCTCCCGTCATTCTTTGTTGAGGTTTTGTACAATGTTACTTTTTCCTCTATTGTTGTATGATCATATAATCAAAAAAAGTTCTCTATTTTACACCCACCACAGACGATGTTGTCTTCCATCGGTTCCACCAGAAACTCAGTGATGGGCTCATGAATTTGGGATACTCTCTCAAACTAGCGATAGAAAGTAAGTCTTTTTTCGGAATAATTATTTCTACTGTAGTACATTCTAAACAAACAGTTTTTTTCCTACCTTTCATTTCTGTATATACTTCCTGTTGCTATTATCAGCTCGTTTCAGAGTTGAATTGAACTTCATCAAGGTCGGATTCAAGTGGATGCAATAAAACATTTTTTGTTGTGCAAATTTTTTTTCTAGTCCACTTCATTGTTGAAGATATTACATAGACAAATGTTGAACATTGTTTTTTTTCAAAACATTAATCAGCTAAAATCTTTACTATATATTGCCTGTATTGCTGTTCACAGACAAACCAATGAGTGTGACTCCAACTGCTGCACACACAACGCTAACAAACCTTTTAGTACAAGTGAAAGAAGCAGCCATGGAACTTCCGCTCATGGAGCCGTCTACAAATATCCATCCTTCGGAGAAAACAAAGGATGAGTTGATAGCTGACGCAGCTGCTGCTGATGGGAAAAAGAATGGTAGGGGTGAAGGTCATCCGTCATATGAAGATGTGCTATCCACAGCTATCCTCAACAAGGTTGTGCTAAATGGACAAAAAATGAGGAATAAGTCAGACTCGCCAATGAGTCTAGTTGACTCTGCTGTTCAAACGGATTCAGAAATGAGTGAAACTAGTGAGATTGTTACCCAGAAGAATCAATACAGTAAGATCAAATTGTTTTTTTTATATAAATTCATGCATAGCCGGCAACATCAAAACATGAATGATTTATCACTATTGTGCAGATGTCCAAGGATGGGTAACAAACCTTGATAAAAGGTCCCCTCAACAGCATTCCAATTTGTCAGATGATGATCTGAGCATGGGAACAAGCTCTTCAAATTGGTCCAATGAAGGTGCAAGTCATAGAGGAAGCACCCATCAACAGATTGTTGTACGTTGCGATTGCCGTCATAATACTTTTTATCTACCTTTATCTCGTATTTTGCGATATAACCACAATGATATCCTTTTGCGTAGATTGAAGAGCAAGTGGAAGAAATAACTACAACTTATGAAAGTGATTCCGACATTGGACACTCGCCTCCAGTGAGAAATCGTAAATTGCGAAAGTCAGGCCGCCGCAACAACAATAATACTGAACCTCCACAAGTAGTAACGCATGAGGATCCTCTGTTCGGAGCGGATTTATCTAACTTCAACAAACGTGTGCCATTCCCAGAAGGAGGAGTAGACATCATCCATCCTACGGAAGCTGGTATACGTTTTTCTCTTGTGTTTTCACGCTGATTGAATTTACTTGATGAAAGTGTGTGAATTATCTTCTAATTATGT
Organism: Sinodicranocentrus sp. ZH6; assembly: GCA_027743935.1. Taxonomy (NCBI): domain Eukaryota; kingdom Metazoa; phylum Arthropoda; class Collembola; order Entomobryomorpha; family Entomobryidae; genus Sinodicranocentrus; species Sinodicranocentrus sp. ZH6. The sequence goes on from JAHZNA010000203.1 coordinate 18,144, forward strand.
TTGTAATGCGAATTTCATAGATGTTCTCGCTGAAGAGGAGCAAAGAGATCCCAAAGCTGCTGCTCTACTTGTCTCTCAAATTTCTGAATGGGAGCAAAATTGGCTTTTTAAGAGGCGAAAACAATTGTTCAAAAAGCGGAACCTTATGGCTGAGGCTGTACCTATGTTGGTGCCAAATCCTAATGAAGAAGGAGTAGAGCCTCAAATTGGAGCTGAAAAAGCCTCTGATTTATCTGATCTATCAGATCACGTTAACGAGGATGATGATGATGGGGATTTTATCATGTCATCAACAGATGAAGAGGAAGATATGAAAGTAAATACTACGGAAACTGCAGATGCTGTAGATTCACCAACGAAAATTCAACCTACACACCAAATCGAAGTTATTACTTCACAAATTCATCCACAAGGAAAACCTCCTGTTACTGAAAAGCGAAATAGTCTGGGAAAATCTTCGCTTAATGAGCCCATTAAAAATGCCAAGCCTATTACGGTAGCGAAAATAAAAAGACCTGAGAAAAAGCCGGAAACGGGAATTTCGTTTACAACGATCCCTCAAGACTGCACCGTGTCCACGGGAAAGACTGCAAAGTTTGTCTGTGCTGTTGCAGACTCTTCACCAGCTTATAGTAAGATAAGATATGCAAAATCAGTAGTGTTCCCCATGCAGAGGATACGTTGAAAATATTTAACATTTGTCTTGAACTCCACAGGTGTGGCATGGTTCTTCGAAGGTGTGCTTGTTACAGCAGATAAAGGAAAAACATGGCTCTGCTCAGATGAGAAGACACACCGTCACTATCTTAATATATATGACGTGAACGAGGCAGACGCTGGAAACTATCACTTGTCTGTCTTTGACCACAGAGGCAACGAAACCAAGCACACTTTCAAATTAGTTTTAACTGGTGAGGGGATTAGAAATGTTTTAATCATGACAATATGAATGACATAAATATGCCTAAACTTCGTGCTTATTTTGTATATTTAGCTGGAGAGCAACAAAGACCAGAATCGCCAATATTTACCGAACTGTCAGAAACTGTAAAAGTAACTGAAAATGACCCAGTTCTCAATGTACCTTTTGAGGTTACAGGGTTCCCAGAACCATACCTTGAAATATACCGAAATAACATTGAGATCAGCAAACTTTCCCATGTACTGCTTGGTAAGCAGCAGTTGAATCAGATTTTGGTCAATTATGCTGAACAAATTACAACTTAACACTAATTTATTCCATTTACTGGTTCTTTTTGTAGAGGACCAAGGGAATGGCAAATGGGTGCTGCAAATTCGAAAAAATGAAACGAACTACTCTATCGAGGGAGAATATGTTGCTGTTGCCAAAAACAAAGGTGGAATGACCAAAATAACTTTCCAAATTCAACATGGTGAAGCTGCACCATCAGCCATTGCGGAAACTCAGAAAATGACCAAAGAAAATTTGGCCACGCCACCTGAGAATCATGCCAAATCTCTCTCTCCACAGCCAAGACCCGTATCGGTATGCTTTTATAATAGGCTTTCACAGTGTTGCATATCATTATCATAAAATTATGGTAACAATACAATATTTACTTAAGAACGAACGGCAATTTTTTTTTATGAAATTGCATTTATTTTATAGGCTGCCTCCGAAGTTTCCTCCATAGAAGAAACTTTGAGAGAAACCTCGCAGTCAATGGACAGAAACCAAACTTTGATCAAGGAAGACTATGAAGCGTTACTGGAATGGGAAAGCTCAAGAAATATGGATTCATCCAAAATGACCATAGCTGAACGTGAAAAAATGAAATGGCAAAATCCAGTAAATCTTCCGAATAACCCGTACGCTCCAGAAAATTTGGCGAAGCGTATACGACAAAGAGAACACTCTGGTTTCGCGTTACCGCCAAGGTATTGACGAAAAATATTATTTAGTTTCTCATAATAATATGCCACATGATCACATCATAATATAAAATGTCTGCTATCGTAGCAAAAATGGAGAAATTTCAGTATCATCCTCTGATGATGAACCAGCTGGCAATAATGTTGACAGAATTGCTCAAAACTATCAAAAGTAAGGGAAAAGCTACGTGTCATGAAGAGTTTTCCAACTCACCGTAAGTTAGCTCTTTATTAAATTCTTTTACCACTTTCTCATTTGTATCAGTAGATTCTCCAGAGATTACTACGTCCACGGGGTGCAACCATCTTCAGCAAAGCTTCCTACTGGCCCGAAGTTTCCTGCTGCATCAAGTTTGCCCACACTAGCTAAACCTCCTCCTCCTCCCTCGAAGGAGTCTTCAGTCGAAAAGGTAAACTCGAATGACTCGAATCCAAGCATGTACAAATCTGCTTCTTATAAAAATAATTTCTCCAGCACTGGAATCTATTTCTAATCCTTGTAATGTATATAATTCGTACTGTGGTGTAAAGTGTACAGTAGTAAGAGTTTCGTCGTTTTTTCCTAAATTCATTTCATGTTTATATTTGTCTCTAGTATTTGTTCTTTTTGTATATGTGAACATGTCTTCATCTTATGTCTTCTACTTTCACTTTCTCTTTTCAGTCTAACGAAGTAGCATTCCTAACTGTAATTAACATGTCGTTTGTATATATTTATCTCGACATAAAATAAAGGTGTTTGTGCATATATTATTGGTAATGTAATGTATTAGTGAATCTAAGTTTTGTATGAACTATATAGTTGCATGCTTTTCCCGAAGCGACATTTTCTTCTTGTATGAAACATTGGGAAAACCTTATCCGCGACTGTTTACCCTTACCTCTTCCTTGAATGTGATACACCATTGGTTACGTCGTTGCGATCCTACAATCCGATTATACTGATCCTCTTCCTTTCCTTCGCACTTTTGCACGAGCATGGCCACATGAAGATTTGAAAGCGGATTGAGTTTGAAACGCAAATGAAGTTATTTCAAATTGCTCATATAACGCTGTATCTAGTATATAATAAACCTATTTCACCAAACTACCTCCTTCTGCTCTCCTTCATTCCCTATGCTCTAATGTGTCCAGTTTCCTGCTTTCGTTACTGATGTCCATAACTTTCTCCTTGCTCTACTGTGAGTCCTTCCAACGCTTAACCCTTCCTATGGTACTGAATGAACTGTTTGAGTTTTTCAAACCGTTTTCTTGATCATTGTTTTTATAATCATTTATGTTGCTAAATCATATTCATCTTGTTTGTATGTGCATACAAAACTTTCCATTAATTTATAACATCTAAAACACAAACAATTAGGAGGAAGTATCCAAAGAGCATGCTGTTGCGAGAAAAACAACATCTCTAGTACCGGAGCACATTTCTACTTCGACCCCAGCAACATTTGATAAATCTGTCAGCGACAATCATGTAGAGAGAAGTTCTGTGCCATTAGAAAAGAGAGAAAGTATCAGAGACAAATTTGATGACAGAGGAAATAAGACAAACGGTGACATAGTGGAACCTCGCCTTGCACCAGCTCGCAGACTACCAAGATCTAGTCCTTCACCGTCTCCTGAAAAGGATTCTATCAACTCCAAATCCCACTCGCCAACTCCATCTCCAGTCCGGAGTAGACAAGGGAGTGTTGACAATCGTTCTACTAAAAGAGACTCTGCAGAACTGGAAGTTATTAAACTACCGTCAGTCAAACAATTGGCTCAACAATTCAATGTAAGTCCTCATCAAGCGCATATTTTATTGCATATCGCATCCTAAATATATGACTGATTTTTTTAAATAATTTTAGAAGGAAAAGAGCCCAGATGACACAAAACCTAAAGAAACCACAAAAGTGGTTGCTCCACAGAATAACATAACTCGAAATCTAATCAAGGACTCTAAAAGCATTCAGCAGGTACAATTTTTGCATTGCTTTTGTGTGTAAATATTTTTTAAATCCTAATTAGCAATATGTTACCTATATATATATAAGGGTTGGGTGATATGATATCAATCATATCACATCATATATTTTTACGGACACAGACCAATGAGACCAAATGTACTTTCACATGATATGAAATGAACAAAAGTTGACATGTTAGTTTAATTTACTAACAAATGTTAAATAATTGCAATTAACACTTTACTAGCAGCCCAAACTGAAACTAGATCCGATTCGTACTGCTGTAAAAGAGGGACATGAATCTCCTCAGAAACCCAACCCATTGCAACGTCAAGACGCGTTCTTCATTGACACGCCAACTCCAAGTTTAATTGAAGAGAAAACCAAACCAACAGTGTTCACACCTCTAATCCCTGCGTTTGATCCGGAAACTAGTTTACCAACACTACGAACTTCATTTACACTCGACTTGTTGTCAGATAATAATGAAGCAATGGATGTCGGTGAGCTAGTATATGTACCTCAGGGGGATAATGAAGATAACATGCTTGAATTTTCTTCGCATCACAGCGAAGATGAAATATCAGACAATGGAGATACTTGGTCAGCGCCACCTCCTCCCTTGCCTAAAACACCCCCTCCACCAAAGACACCAACCTCAGATGACCCTTTAATATCGTTATTTGATCCACTGAATTTCGTTACTAGTACAGGAGACGAACTTTCTAGAAGTGAAGATAATTATCCCACATTTGTCATCTCTTCAAAGAGAGCTTCGGATGATTCAATTTTGTTACTCGATCCGTTGAGTACCACTGTTTTCAATAATTCAGAATCTTCTACTGACGATTCTCTTGCATTAGCGAAACCTCCAAAGAGAGCTTCGGATGATCCAGTTTTGTTATTTGATTCATTGCGTACCATTGTTCCCAATAATTCAGAGTTTTCTACTGACGATTCTCTTGCATTAGCGAAACCTTCAGATGACGCAATGGAAGATCCTGTGCTGATGTTCGATCCATTGGGCAGCTATGATATTCCTAATACGGAATTTACTATAACTGACGACTACCCTACACTTGGGCGATCCTTATCCAGAACTTTGACAAGTGATGAGCTCGTTCTCCCTCCAATACCTGACAGTTACATGCCACGATGGAGTCGTTCTAAGTCAGATGCGTCTATTGACGTCAATCTGCTTCCATTTGAGGTGAAAACTGAAGAGCAGTATCATATTCCAGCATCAATTTTACCGGACACTCCGCAACCTGCAAGCTTAGCATCGACCGACGACACCCTAACTGAAACAGAATCGGAGTTTGGAGCTGCGGATGACTTTGGTAGCTATAGAGGAAAGCACGGTTCACAGTCTTTCTACAAGACGTTCAATGCACCACCATCAGCTTCAAAACGAAATTCATGGAATACAACTTCTAGCTTTGCATACTCTCCTACGGGGTCTTTGCGTCGCACGGATGGTGAGTCGGATGTTGATGAATATTATCACAACCAATATTGGTCGGAGAATGCTCCTTCAATTGTGCCAGCTTCAGTTAACACGCCCACTTCTGATGGAAATCAGAGTGAGAGCTCTGTATCGGAGAGAATCGCAAGTTCCACTAAAGGGAGACCAGTTAAAAAGTCCAATAGCCGTGTAATGAGTCTTGCTGCCCAGTTTGAAGCCAGTAGTTCCCCTACAAGCTCATTAGAACGAACAAAAAGCTCAAAGGTGTCATCTGAAGATGAAAGATCAGTTATAGCTGCTACAGCTCCACTTGCTCCCAAACCAGTCGCTAAACGGCAGACCGCAATGGAGGTGTTCGCCACTCGTAAGGCAGAACAAGAAGAAGACATTGGTTTGAGGAGATTACGAAGATCTATTGTACGCGGAGCCAGATCTGGAACAGGACTGAAAGATGGTTCAGATCAACAAGCACAAGATACGAGACTTCAACGCACACAAAGTTTGTTGCCGCTTGAATTCGAACAGAGCCAACGGCAAAATCCGCCATTACGAGATCGAACTCGCTCATTGATTCTTCCACAATACAACTCAGGAAAGGCAGCGTTTTTCTTCGATTATGCCAAATTGCTTTTGTTTTGTTCTGTCTCAGGCATATATTTGTACGAACTTGTCAGTCTTGTCACGTCCACGTAAAACGTCTAAATCTCGGGATGTTAGCTCCAAAGCTTTAATTTATATGTAACAGTCCATGCTAAGACAGCATGGTACAAAATCAATGATTGGGCAACGTATTTATAAAATGAATGTGTAATTGTCATGCATGCATGTTTAGAACTGTTGAGTACTTCAGTCAGCCTGTGTGTTCAAGTCTTCGTTTAATCGTACTTCTGTTGCATTACAGGGTTTCTATATTTCTACACTATTTCATGATGTTTATGTGGGATTTTCTTGGTTTTACAGGTCCACAGTCTGACTGCTAGAAGTGTCTCTCGAGAGTTTCGCGAAGGTCTACGATTGTCTCATCCTGCACCCCTAAACATGAACATTAAAAGTAATCCCTAGAGTGTCACCTGGTAAAGAGAATTCAACAGAATCTAAACCAAATATATCGTCCGAATATGAAGAAGCAACCTCAACGCCAAACAATAATGACAGGGATATTAAAAGACGACCAAACTACGATTCTGACGGAGAAATTCAGAAAAAGTCCTCAAACAATAATAATACTGACATGTTAACTTCTGTAGCACTAAATAAATCAAAAAGGAGTGCCAGCAACAGTATTTTGTCTCGAGCAGCATTTTGGGACAAAAGAGTTCAACAGGGAATTATTGATGATGATGTAGCTATTAAAGAGTTTCCAAAAGTGGATACCGTGGTGGTAGAGTAAATATACGAGGCATATTGTTAGTGTTTAGTTTATATTTTTCCCAGGCAGCATTGTAGAATATTGAAGAGCAGTTAAATTGTTTTCAATATATGTATATGTATATACCTAATCAGTTTTAAAAACCCATGCTCACACACCTGGTAGCTAACTGCTTCTAACTTAGTTAAATGTAACGAAACTAAACTGATTGATCGAAAATATGTTATCTATCGTGATCTATTATACACGACAGAGAGTTGTATGTTATTATTAAGTATCATGGGTTAGGTTTCTGACCATGTTAAGTACATGTACATGAACATTATATATAGTTTAGAATTTGGTCTATACGACCACACAATAAGAGGCAAGCTTCTAACTACGCCAAAATATGTAATTATTTCATTAGGATAATAGATTGATTTAAACTCAAAATATGTAAAATGTTTTGGATATACTACTGCTACTTCGAGCAATAAAGACAATTTTGTTGAAATTCGTTATTTTTTAAACACATTGACATGATTTTTAGTGTGTTCTATATAGTATATTCCACTTTATTTCAAAATCATTAAACACAAGGACTTCTCGTGATGGACAAAACCTCGTGCACAAATACAAATCCCCTTTAAAAATCTAATTATTTCACGACAAAAATCTTCCAACACACTTATCAACAGCTTGAGCTACCTTATTCATTAGTTGCTGGTTTTGAACATCCAAAGGAAGGAAAGTAACTAATCCGTAATTTTCTATGATTGACGAAACAGCACTATTCAAAGACTTGTATTTAGCAGTTAATGGATCATTATCCAATACATCCACCAAGTATTGCAAATCTAATACTTCAGTGTAATAGTCCAAGTTGAAAGGAAGCTTTCCAAATTTTTCAGCAAGGTCAATTTTTGACAAAATATTGAGATATGGAAGTGCTATGTGCAGCATGGACGTCAAACATGTCAGTAGACACGCTATATACTTTCCTGAAACATAATTCAGATAACTTTAATTAGAATAGTTTTCGAAATAGCATATCATTTTATTCCAAGCCAAACAAACCCAAAATGCTACAAATTGTACATACCAGGGTCTGTGCAATAATGAGAATCAATGAAATTGAGACAGCAAAGCCTGAAATCTGCCTTTTCCATTTTAGAAATAATATTCTTTACAGAAGGAACGTGAGTATAAAGCTCCACCTTAAGGAATCAATTATAAAGAGAAAAATATTAACGCTGTAATACAAACTATTGGTTAAAAAGTTGTTCAAATTTCGATCATCTAAAAATAAAAACTGAGATATCACAAACCTGTCCAGGCATATCAAATAAGATCCAGCATGGTTGTTTCTTGTCTGCATTTATAAATAAATTTGGAAGCTTTTGCAAAATTCCATCCTCAAAATTTTCATCAGTGAATTGCATACAATACAAAAGTGAACCGTTTGGTCCCAGTTTTAAGCGGTCCATGACATCCTCGACGGTTATAAGATCACAAACATCCAAATCACAGTCATAAGGAAGAACATCATTTCCCGGATCTAGATTAACTAATTTAACATTCGCAGTCCCATACTTTACTTTCAAATAATCGCCCATTTTATGACAATAAGTGGTTTTTCCAGATCCTGGAGGGCCAATCACAAGCTGTCCGTGAATAATTAGCTGATCTTCTGTGCTTGAAGGCAAAGTATTTGTGGCAGAATATGAACTCATTATGATTAGTTTAACACTAAAATTAACTTTTGATCTGTAAAGTTTTCAAAATTTTATTCAGTTCGTCTGAAACTTCACCAAGTGTGTCCTTGCTAAAGCCCCGAAGAGCTAACCCGAACAATATAGGCTTATCAAAATTAACTTGCGACGCTAAAATACGAGCTGCCAAAAGAAGTTCAGGTGTTTCATTTCCAAAGCGGATATTGATGTCATAAACAGTTGGTGTCGGTTCTATATCAAACCCGTCAGGTTGGTCGTACTTCGAAACTTGAATTACTGTTCCAAGACCTTGACTGCCGGCTTCGGACACGATTACGAAATATCTATTAGAATATGAATGGACAACGATGGAAACTCCAGATTTTTCCGTAACTGCAACTTGGCTTTGTACTGGAAATGGTTCTGCACTACGCGCAGAATCCTGATGAACCGACATACTAATTGTCGGTCAAAAAAATATGACAAAGTAATGCCGTAACTGTTACGATCACCAAGCTGTCTACTTCCAGTTACTGCAAAACGGTTTCCGAATATTTGTGACTTTGATGTGGATGACCAAAAAGTCCAAAATGAAAAGAACTTCAGATTCCGCTACGTTACACGGGGTAATGAGGCATGTGGTGTACATCATCCTCACCACCGCAAACATTTGTCTTTGTTCATCTGAGAAAACTTTTGCCAATATGTCAAATTTGTCTAACTCCTCTGCTAAGTCTTCCAGTTCCAGTGGGGAGTATATCCTTGTGATTAGTATGTAACTAATCGAGTCAAATCAAATATATATTCTTCGTCTTGTGAAAATTGTGTCTATACTATATACAGTTTCATTATCGTAAATGGAAAGGAATTGAAATTGCATTAATCCAAAATTCTAATGTTTTTTGCTTACTGAGCAAATTTCTCTAGAGATAAAATTTCATCAACATCCGGAAAACTTACGCGAACCTATTCCTAGCAAAGAGCTACGAACAAAGCCAACGAAACTCTCGAACTCACAACTTTGTCAGTATCCAGTATCCACTGCTAAACTTGGTTTACTAAGCGATTTTCAGAGCGTGTGTAACACGTATTATGAGATCGAGATCACCCAGACAGTACTCTTGTTTTTTTTTGTTTTTATGTACTTGAGTTATTTTGAACACCACCATGGCATTGGTGTTCCGAACAGTTCTTTTTAGCAGCTGTTTTGGCAGACGTTGTGATGCTTTTCGAAATCAGTGCCACATGATCAGCTGCATTTTACCTTTTCAAAATTCTTGCTCCTCAATAGCCTTCTTCAGATCTATAAAGTTTCATTCATTTAGTTATGTAAAAAGTGCTAAGCTTGCACAAGGAGGGGGAAATAAAAATAAAAAAAGATATTCTTCCAAAAAACAATCGACACCGACCGGTATGGGTTCAAACGGGAAGGGTCCAGGATTAATCGTTTTCGATTTAGGTATTTCAGGAAGCATTTAATTAAAAAAAAATAAAAGTACATGCAGTGCAAGTACATATATATACATGTGCAAGCAACATGTGAATTCCCCTCAAATTATGTCAGGATATTTTTTATTGTATTCTCATTTTCCTTACAGATTGTACTCTGTGGCCGTTTCATGTGGACTCAACTGTTAATCCACCATTTGTCCTGAAAAAGTAAATGCTTGATAATTTTGTACCTTAGTGTAGTGGAACTAATTTGTGTAATTGAGATGGCTTATTATGTTGTAAAGCTCTAGGATAGAAGACCAACTTGGAACACCGATTACTTCCTATCCTGAAGTCCCGAAAGTATTGGAATATTTGAAAGCTGAAGGATATCTCTTAGGTAAGAACTAGTAATGAATTAAACTAAAATCATTGCATTATTTAGAAGAATCCTGATCATAATGATCTCATTTTCTTGGTTCGAGAGATCTACCTTCATTAATTCCAAAATATGTTTACTGATCACCTTCAACCTGTCCCTGTGTTGTTCATAATCTCTTATATATGCCATGTGTTTAAAGCTGCAGCATCCAGAACATTGAAACCGCCATCGGCCTTTCAATTACTGGAGTTATTCGAATGGGACAAATTTTTTTCTTATAAAGAAATATATCCAGGGAGTAAAGTTACACACTTTGCTCGGTAAGTAAACCTATCTGTTCATTTTGGTTAGGTATCACGTAAGTAGGACTCTCATATAGAGTTTAGTTCGGAATTTCGGATTGGGTTTGGTTTAAGTTCATAGTTTCTCTTAATCTTAGGTTCGCAGAGCAAACCAAAGTTCCTCATAACCAGATGCTGTTTTTCGATGATGAACAACGAAATATTACTGACATGGAGAAGGAGGGGGTTAAATGTGTTCTTGTAATAAATGGCGTGGATCTAAAATTGGTGAAAGATTCAATCGAAAGGTTTAAAGAAGGAAAAATCTAGTATGTTGGTTTGGTATCGATATCCTTGGATATTCAGCTTGCATAAAATTCCCGTGAATTTACGCAATATATAATACACTTTGTAAGTACAACATTTCTTCAGCGAAGAAGAGTTGTCATAAATTACAATTTACTTACGTTAATATTATATGATACAAAAAATCATGAAGCTACTAAGAGCTAACGAAATTTAAAGTTTGAATTGCCTCTAAATTGTAAATTAATATGTACCACACTTATTACCAAAATAAAAATGTGGACTATCAACTTTTTTTTAATCGTAAGTCAAGATTTTTAAAACGTGACAAGCGTATGAAAGAGAAAGAAGAATCCCACATATGCATCATCATGGCATCATATAAAAATGCAAAAATAACTCTACTTTAACCAAACGACAAGGTTTTTATGCATCTGTAAATATTATCCGTTATTATAACCAATGCATTTATTTGAAAACATAAAATAGCATAAGGCATAAGAAAATAGTTACTTCATATTACACAGCAAAAATATCTTCCACACAAAAAGGTTTGTTGAAGTCGTATAATGTTGTTTATAAGCTTTGTTTGTGCATTTGTTAAGGTACCTACGTATCTTCTCTGTGTGCTGACTTGATCATTGTAGGGAAATGAGTAGGGACTAGTAGAGAGGGATTAGGGAAGGATGAATATTTTGTGAATATTTGGTGTTAATTTTATTTTATATTAGTAAAAACGGACGAAAAAAGTAGGGAGATATGCCGTGTAATGTACCATGTTCAATGTACCCTATGCATTCCTATTTCTTTCTATCTAACTGTAGGTAGGTAGGTTCGATCGAACGCACATATTCACTTGCTCAATATTAATAGGCAACGGCAACATATGGACATGGACATACGTACAACACATACGTTTTGTACATTTCTCCCGTGTACTCAAACTGCTCTCCTGGTCCCCTTCCCCAAATGTTCAAGAAAATATGTATGTGTATAGTGTTGCCCACAATGCCCAATGCCCACTACAATATGCAAT
>JAHZNA010000204.1:0-30122 GCA_027743935.1 Sinodicranocentrus sp. ZH6
CTTCCTTACTCAATTCGCTTGCACTTGCACATGATGATCGAATGATCACCTAAGTTTACTGTTGACTGTCACGGTTAAGGGTATTTAACAGCCAATGACATTGGTCTCTATAATCTTTATACGTCATTGAAGACCTTTGTCCATCCATGCATGCATTGCGTGATCTAAAATTTAATAATTTTTCTCAAATGTTAATGAAAGGATGAAAATAAATATGGTAGGATTTTACACATAGCCAGCGTCAATTTCATGGTTTATGAATAGATAACATTTGTTCGTAGTTGCAGTAAACGTATTTCCGAAATAATAAAAAACCAGGCCAATTTATTCATTATAAAAGGACTAACAATTTGTATAATGGGTATTAAAGTTAGAGAAGCATTAAATTGTGAAACTTAAAATGCACATAGATGCAGTGCCAATTTCCGTAATTCAGAATCTATTAACTGTAGAGCATTAGAAGGACAACATGATTAAGTTACAAAAGTAAAAATATTTTTTTAAATAAATGCATACATAGTCATACAAAAAATAAACAGACTAAAGCTTACGAAAATGAATAATTCAGTCAATAGTTTAGAGAAGCATATTGAAATTAAATTACTATAAGCTCTTGGGCTAAATATTATTAAAATACAAGGTTTTGGTTTGTTTTTACTCGTCATCCTCATCACGGAAAACGACCCGTCTGCGGTGTGGTCTGTCAATACGTCTGACGTCCTTGCGGTTGTGCTTGGCTCTTTTAGCCTTTGGCTTTTCTACCTCACTCTCAACAGCTTTTGGCTTTTCTACCTCACTCTCAACAGCCTTTGGTTTTTCTTCCTCACTCTCAACAGCCTTAACTTCTTCCATGGAGACGTCATCGTTAGTAAGAGCCTTTGGAGCTTCAGGTTCCTCAAGAGACTCCATGCTGACTCCTTTGGCTGGCTCAGGTTCAGCTTCATCACTCATGCTTTCCTCAGATGATGCTACAACGACCTTCCCGCTTGGCTTTTCAACCTTCTTTGCGTCCAACTTTTTCTTCGCGTCCAAGTTTTTCTTTCCATCGTCTTCTTCAGAGGACTCAATCTCAAAAGTTTCTTGACTTTCGGGTTCAAGGATTTCGAAAGAGTCTTTTGCCGGTTTGGTTTCGACCTTGTTTGGTTTCTCAATATTGGCAGCGGCTGCATTAGCAGTGCAGATAACAGGAGCTTTGCGAGACCGTCCTGGACGTTCCTTCTCCACTGAACCTTCTACAGCTTCGGCGGATTCAACCGGGTCAATTGCTACTGGCTTAGGTTCCTCTTGTTGAATTTGGCGAACGGATTGTTCAGTGTTTTTTCGGGAATGACGATGCCGAGCTTCTGACACTGAAGCTAACAGCACAACAGCTACTCCCACCAAACACAGCGTTGTTAAAAACTTCATTTTTGATTGATTTAAAGTTTGCGAGATATACTAGACTGGTTAAGGTTAGATTTTGAAAAGTGTGGAAATTTCAACAAACAAATTTCAGCTTTATCGGTAAACTGATGGGCTAGCTGTTCTTAAGATGCTTTGTTCACTTCTGATGCCATCTCCATTTCTGGCTCTTGTATATATACTAATCAACCAGTACGCGGAACTGGAACATTTTGAGAGAAAAAAAGTTTGCACAATACGATCCAGAAGAAAATTCCGTACTTTTTATGATTAGGTAGCAGTTATACTGACACAACTGTAAAATCCAGGAAACCAAGATCTATATTAGTCCAGAGTTAACGGTGAAAAAAATTACGTAAAAATATACGTAATACATTTAACAACATAAGATAAGGAATGGAAGGATGGTTTGCAGTCCGTGAAAAAAAATACAGCTTTTAAGCTATATATAACGTAGTTATAACTGTAAATAATTCATATACCGTTAAATCAGTAAACACTTGGCTTGTATGTAGAGTCTGATGATGGAGATGATAAAACACATTGATGGACATTAATTACGGTAGTGGTAGAGTAGAGAGATCTTTGTTTAATCCCAGCATTAGCATATATTCTGATATTCCCATATTATGTACTAGTGTACTGTGTACCCAACACTCACGAGTAAGACTTGAATAAAAATTACTAATTGTGAAAAATTCATCATTCTTCTCCGTCAGCTTTTCACATGTGAACTCATCTAACTGTGAAGGCCAAAGTTGAGGAACTAAAGATGCGATATTTATTACAATTTCTCTTGTGCCTCGCATCACTAACCATGACAAGTACAATTTGCAAAAAATAATTAAAAATCACACAATTTGTGGTTTGCTAGCTGTTTTACTTTTTTCTAGGAAAATAGAATCACGTAATTAAAGATAATACTTGTTCCTTATAACTGGATCACAATCTAATGCGGTAGTTTGGGTTAGAAGCAATAGGAAAATAGTTATATGGTGAGCTATGAACGATGGTTAAATATAGGCTGTGGGAAATTAAATATTTTAGAATAAAAATTATTTCAGCTTTGCTTGCAACTTGCAAGTACGGCAATGATTCTTGGAAAGTGAGTCAGGGTACTAGAATTGAATAAAAATTCTAGAATCCTTACAATTAAATCTAAACAACCTTCGATTCTTTAATAAGCAGGTAGTTATTTACATCAGATGTCAGAAGTAGTCGTTGTAAATTGAAGATTTTATTATTATAAATGTTTGCTTGAGAACTTCATGTATCGACGGAACTGACAAGTATTTAGTTCTATAAGTGTATGATCTAACTATGAGCAAAATATTGTTGTTACTCCAGTTAGGAAGGAGAATTTTCATGAAAATATTCAGTCTGTCAATTAATTTTAAAGATGAATGCTACGTAGGTAAGTTTTAGCTATCAGAAATATGCATAAAGTATTTGTAGTTGGGTTGTGCTTGTGCTGTGATGCGTGGTTTTACTTTTGTTATTTAATTTAGGATTACATCTATAAACAAGTACAATTATTGTTTTATGAATATATGCATGTTTGATGAAAAAAATAAGATCTAACTCTCGATAGTTTTATTGTCAAAATTTAGATACAGTTTCAAATTTATTTTATTTTACAATGATACTGTAGCTTTAACAATATAGAATTGTTTGAATCGACAAATGGAATTTTAAATTTAAGTACTCTCGAATATTGAATATCCATCTTTGAATCGAATAAGCTCCGTCGCTTTTCGACTTTAAGTAGGTCCAAGGTCTATAGGTTTTCCCAACATTTAATTCCTTACTTGGAGGGGCTTCTTCTTCAGGTAGTTAAGTTGGACCGCCGTGAAAGATGACGTAGGCTCGTCCTCAGGAGGAGGAGCCTGGAGCCCCCTGACTTTAGTTTCGTCCGCAGGAATGTCAACTTTAGATAGACCAATTTCTCCTCCTGGACGAACGTTGGCATTTGAAGCCAACAAAACGACAACTAAGAAAATTCTGGAGAATAAAATGACCTTGTTAATTTTTAACAGTTTACTTTGAATGTGTTTCAAGTTTAATAAAATTATCAAATCGACTTTGAGTCTGCATTGAAGGATGCTTCAGTTATGACAAAAACCCTTTTCGGAAGTTCTATACATACCAAGAGACCAAATATCTTTCATTTCGTCATCACAATCTCGATGCAGATTTTCGCTGACCTAAAATTGGGCGCATTACCCATCGTGTATATTACAGTACCATTAATATGCTTATAACAAGCGTGGTTACATATTTTTAAGGAATAAATCTAAATCTACCTCCTCGTTAAATAGTGCAGATTGCAGATGGCTGTACAACGAGTTTGCAAGTCACCCAAAAAACTCTCTCTCCGAGAAATACATGAGGTAATTGGGCATCTAGATCTCCTCCTGGACTTGCTATTCTGTTTTTCATCCAGAGGAATTATTAAGCAAGGCATGCAAATGCAAGGCTTTTTTACCGAAATGTAAAACCGGGTGCACGTTGTAAGGAGTAGAGAAGCATGAACTTCGGTTTATATTATACTTACTGGTAAATACTTGTTGTCATCACTGATGAATACCACGTAATTATAAATACCTTAGTTTACTCGCTGTCCTAACGTAACATCCGGTTATCCGGTATACCTTCAGGTGCACTATTTCTGTATAGGCATTAACATTTTTTATCAGTCCAGTCCCGCCCGGCGTAGTATAATACAAAACACACATAACTTCTTGTTCTCGTTCTGGCTTATAATTCCAATTTTTCTATGTTCCTTATAGAAGGATAGAAATGAAGCCAACTGTAATTGTAATTTGGATAACGTTAAGTTAATGATGCCAACTCATCATAACAATTTCACGAAAAGAAACCATAGCCATACGGTCAGTGAAGTGATTTTCGTAATTATCCAGTACAAAACTACAAAGGACGGTAATTGGTGGGAACTTATTCATCCTTTTACGATTAGTTCATCCAGTTGGACTTCAACTAAAAATTTTGGATTTTAATAAAATTGAAGATGCCCCAATTAGAAGTATAAAATAGCACGCTAATACAATAAATACTATTTGTGTACCTAAAACCAGTGTACCAGTAAAAATATGCACTTAGGTACATACATACAATGATGGTGGTACTATTTTTTAGCAGAAACAATCATTGCATTTTACGATAGAATGAGAAATAAAACTGGAATGCTGTAGAAAAATTCCGTATAAAAAAGCTAATCAAGCAAAATCACTGAATATTCAGAAATATTAAGCTAAATATTTCCAGAATGTCTGAGTAAATGCTTGAAACAGTTCTTTTTTAAACTTATGAAGGTAAAAATGGCATGGGAAGCAATTAGTTATTCAATGAGTGATGTGCTTCTCTGATTTTCTTGTAAGTGTGAAGTGTGTAAAATTTCCGTAAACTGCACGCCCATGTGATTTGAGGGAGAGTGAGGTTGGAGAAGAAGTATGGCATTTCCATCAAAATCTTAATAGCACGTTCCTATGAAGCAATGACATACTTTTTGTAGCATTAAAAATTGTAAAAAATTCTATCAGCTAATAATGGAAATCAGCTAGAAACATAAGGTCAAAATTGTAAAATTAAATATATATTGTCATTCTCACTCAGTATCAAGCAAGGAAGAAATAAAATAAAAATTCTCTCATACCAAGAAGGTTTACCTTAACACCTTGTAAACAAAATCTCACATGGACATTCAGATTAATTTTACCATTGACATGAGACACAATAGCTGCTTGCTAGAATTCTTGGCAAAAATTGCTAGCCTAATTGCTAATTAATAGCCTACCTCTACTAAAAGCCAGCAATTTAATGAAACATTCAATGGAAAATGTAGCAAACAAATTTTATGCATTAGGTATTTATCAAATCATATTCTAAATAGTCAGTAAAAATCAAAGTACTATTATGCTCTTTTACCGTCTGCGGTTTACCCCTCAATACGTACTAGCAGCTCATAATTCGTAGTTTCAAAGCACATCATTCGTATCGTTTCCTATATTATACTTACGACTTACGTATGTTCTGCCGCGCACTGATTGTTGTACATACAGACTTCTTTGCAGGAGCCTAAAATTGTCTTGGTCATAAATTAAAAGCCTTATAGTGCATTATGTGAGTTATGTATTTATAGTAAAATACATACAGTTCGTCTCACAATAAAAATAATGTTTACTACCCAATCAAATCAGCAATGAAATATTCCTACTGAGGGAGCTCATATTAAACAATGAAGAAAACAATAGATTTATCGTTGGGATAAATCGCTTTAAAAAACTCATGTGGTCAAGGCCAACTTGGAGATGAGTCAACGTCAACGATGAGCTGTTGCAATCCTCACAAAAAATGAAAAAACAAACAATCAGTATTTTTTCCCTTATTGCAATAAAGAACAAGAGTTGCAAAAATCAAAAAACTTAATTCGTTCTTAGTTCTTGCATACTGCAAGCCTTCGATTTAGACAAAGATTCCACCTTTTACCCATTCACAGCATGACATGAAGAGCATTCTGATCTGAGTCATTAACCAGAAATGATGCAGATGCTTGCATACGTCTTTGAATATGTAACTTGTAACGAAACCGGCAAACAAGATTTACTGAGGAATTCTTGTAATTAATTAAGCACAGTGTAGTAATCAAATTTAATGATTCTTGAATTAAAGCGTCTGTTATTAGTTAAAGCGCTTTTATGATTACTTACGTAGATGAAGCATACATCAAATGCTTGCTGCCAGAAAATTCGTGTTATAGTAATAATTTATATAAAAAAACGACAATTAATTTGTAAAGATAGAAGATAGAACTGAAATTTTAAATATATGTCCAGTATCGAATATTTTTCGACGACAGACGAAAGCAAATGGCATTCTCATCAATATCTAACTAGAGGGCAAAGTTTCTCAAGCGTAAATTTATATTTTTGAGATTCACTTATATGATAGTGAAGCGAGTGAACACCATACTATACCACCACCGACACCATGTAATTACTACTTACGATTAGACGAATGCATGTTTGCATCCTATGAATAAAATATTTGAAGACCAATCCCTCGAGTTATTGTTATTGTATGGTTTACGGTTTCTTTAAATATAGAATGATTTTTAAAGGATGGCAAAAATGGGAAGTTGAATTTCAGTTTGTTCGCAATTTTGGAAACGATTCAAATTGGTTTTAATAATTCGATTTGCATACCTATACAAACAGTATAAACCATTTGACCAATCGCGTGCATAGGATATTTCTAACTTATTAAACAACAAATGTGGGACGCTACACGTTTTCTTTAATTCTGTAATGATTGCATGATAAAATTAACAAGTTTTACAACTCCTCTCCATTCTCTTCTTCGTATCGCTGATGACGTCTGTTTGATACTCTATACCGTTGAAGTTCCGAATTCCTTCCGTTACGCCTGGATTTCCTACTTTTCTTTCCACCTGTAGCCATGTCTTCTGGGGTTTGATCATTTTCAACCAGAGTTTCACTGGGGTAGGTTGGTTGTTCTACATTTTTTACGGAAGATTGATTTCCAGAGACAGCTTTGGAAATTGGCCCATCATTTGGTTCTTTGTCCTTGCTGTCTTCAATAGATGTTGCGTCATTTTCATCGTCGTGCTCATCACCTTGCATTTTCAAAGGAACAGGAGTGCTACTTTCGTTGTCATTTTCGATTTCCTCGTCCTGGTCCTCCTCCGTTTCTGGAGTTGGTGTGGTAGTTGTTGTTGTAATAATGGCAGTTTTGTCCCTTCGTACTTTCCTTTTGTTATGATTTCGACTTCTGGGTTTCGCATTTTCTATTGCACTATTACTGTCAGGACTAGGACCGGATATTACCGATTCATTTTCTGGCTTATCCTCGACTGCCATTGGCTCCGCAGGAGTTTCCTCAACTTTTGGCGCTTTAGGTTCGTCTTCCATGTGTTCGGTGATTGGTTTGTGGTGTTTTCTACTTTTTCTGTTTTTACGATTTTTCCTTCCTGCATCTTTTTGTTCCACTTCGGTGTTACCAATTTCACTCAACTTCGGCTCTTCCTTCTCCATTTTAGATGTTTTAGGTGGTTGATCTTCAACCCTTTTGTCAGGTTGCATTTCAGGAGTGGATGTGCATAACGGGTTTGCTTTAGACCTTGTTAATCTACTGGTTTGCTGGTATTGTTGGTGATGGGAGGCTTTTGGGGAAGGAGGAGATTGTTCGAGTTCACTTTCTTCATCATCGTCATCGGGTGATTCGCCGTCGTTGCTGTGGCCCTGATTATTAGGGGGAGAAGCGGCTTCAGGTTGGACATCCTTTTCCTCTTCAGCAATAGCTGAAACCTTAGGTTGACGTCGACCAAAGTTGCGAGCTTCACTGCTTAGAATTGCGTCAAAAACGAAAACGGCTAATAAAGCCGTTTCCAGAAACCGACTAAATTTCATTTCTCTAGGGGTTCCAAGTAACGGAATTTTTTGGACACTAGCTCTCTTGGTCAACTTGTTTGTAAATGGTAAAGAATTAAGTTTGGAACGCATTTTTATACGTTAAAATTTTACTAATGATGGCGTACATAAGCTCTTCTTCAAGATCTGACATCTTTATGCATAAATTATCTAAAATCATAACGAAGAGAATTGCAATAAAATTATGTACCCAAATCAGAAACTGACTCATTCCGTTCACCAGAAAATTCACTCAATGGTACATGTAAATAGTTAATACAATTAAGCTGAAGGACATTTTTTGTGTACTACGTTTTATAAACTCGCTTAAATGTCCAGTAAAAATAATCTGATTATATTAAGTTATATCACATACTTCTGGAACGAATGTTATTTGTTCAGAGTTCAGTATTTTGCCAAGCATAGCATTCGTAAGTTGCAAATGTTCCAATTTCATTCATCTTAGTTAGTTTTAACTGTGCATTGTAACAAAATTGCATGCATACGTCATCGTGTTTCGTTATGCTATAAAATAAATGCCGTTACGCTTGCTGAATCTGCTTCTTTTAATTACGTGGAACATCGCGAAACTTAATTGGCAACGGAGAGTATTTTACCTACAGCACACTCATCCCTAATTTTGTACTGTTAGATTCTATCATCCCTATTATGGCTAGTAATGGTAAACAGTTAAAAAATTTATAACATAAGATTTGGAAAAGAATCAAAATGATAATCGGGAACAAGGAGGAGAGGACCTGTGATTCAATAATAACTTGGCCAATGGGACTTTTAATATGAAAACAGTTAAATGAACAAGCACTATGAAACATCCCACAATTATTTGTACATAGCATCGAAATACATAATACCTATAATAGCAGGAAGCTTGCTTGGCATGTGAATTTCAATCCAGCAAAATGTGAAGTTTTTTCTGCTTGTTATTATAAACTTCATGATAGATAACTAATTGAAAACATCCTTGTCTGGATCATGGTATTTATGATAGTAAGGGTTCTAATGCACTGTAAGATGTTTGTTGATAATAGGTGATATGACGTTTCTGCTGCTGCAAAATGATTGTAAGTAAGCTTGCGCAATTCTATTATTGTACTTCATGTAATTGTTTCTTTGTTTATTATTATTCTGGTATTAAATTTCACATTGATGTTAGAACTAAATGAAACTAAATGAAATGATTTTGCTGATTTTTGTTCAATTTTTTTTATTTTTTTTAACCAGCATATATATTATATAGTTTACTCATGGTACGAATTTACATTAACGTAAGTTCGTATGAACATTATAAGTTTGCGATAATCTTTGCATCACATTTTGGATCAATCCGTATTCTCAGCGCTGGAAAACGCACGAGTCCTTAGTTTTGGAGATGCGGTTTTTGAACTCATTCTTGCATTCCGTGGCGAGCTACTACTTGAAGAACTTGAACTGCTGGAAGAGGATCTTTTTGACTTATCTTTTTCTGAATTTTCATAAGGGGTTGTGAATGGCATTTCTTCCATGACGTATTCTTCAGATGAATCATTTTTCACTGCACTTGGTTTCAATGCTGACACCTCTTTTTTGTTGTCATTGGATTTGCTACCACTGGTTGATCTGCTTCTGGGAGACTTTCTGCTTGAACTTTCCGTCTTCTTAACAACTTTGACAATAGGGACAGGTTCTGCTTCTGCAGATTCCAATTCGGGATCCACAAGAGGAACAACTTCAACAGGTTTTTGTCTCCTCTCGGATGTCTTTTTACTTCCTCCTTTGTTATCTGACCGTGATCTCCGTTGTGAGGAAGATACATCTCGATTTTCGATTTCTCCAGAATCTCCTTTTTCATGCTTATGGATTCTATCACTTTTGGTGCTACTATTTCTTGATTGTTTTGAAGATTTGTGAGATCGTCTGGGAGGAGCAATAACTTCAATTTCTTCGTCCGCGGTATTTTCTTCACTGCTATCTCGTTTAGCATGATGTTTGCCTTTCTTAGAGTTTGGTGTCTTAAATGAGGATGTTTCTGTAATCGTTGATGTGGAAGCTGGAACAGCGTGACTACTGTGACTAACTGCTGACGACCTGTGTCCCTGGGATTTATGATACCCCTTTGTTTTTGGTTTTACTGTAATCACAACTGCTTCTTCACTACTGCCTGCTCCATCAATTTCATCATCTTCTGCTATCTTTCTATTTCCAGTGTTGTCAGAGCCTGGATTAGCTACAGATGGATTCGTAGTCGGTTTTGGAATGTACTTTATGGTAGTTGAACCTGATCGCTTTAAAGCTTTGGTTTCTGGTTTTCCACCAGATACGTGACTGTATCCAGTGACCGTAATGACCTGTTGAGTTTCCTCACCACTATTTCCCCCTTCCTCGGACCAAGAGTCATTCTGATCATCATCTTCCCAGTCGTCATCACTTACACGAGACAAAATGGTAGGAAGATCAACGCCTTTTTCGCGTTTATGGGGCTTTATGTCAACTCTACTCGATCTGCTAGAAGAGGATAAGGAAGGGGAAGTTGAGGTAGTTAGTTTGCTGTTGTCGTCTTCGCCCAAGTAGCCGCCTTTGCAAATTACAGATACTCGAGAACGTGTCAATCTACCTCCATTGTTATTAGAGGAGGTCGATTTTGAGGATTTATACGTTGATATATCCTTATAGGTGGACGCTGCTGTGGTGGACACCACTTTTGTAGGATATTCTTCACTAGATTCTATATCCTCTAAAGTGGCTTCTTGGATCCGGGATTCTTGCGAAATTTCAGTGTAATCATCTTTGGAACTCTTTTTGTTTGCACCTTTCAAACTTCTACATTCTACTAAAAGCACAAAACTCAACAGACACACAATAGCTGTCACGCCCCCAATTATAAAGCAGTTTCGCATTTTGTTGGATCGTTGCTGGTGACACTTTTCACCCGTTTTCGGAGCTGTTTGAACTATGACTTGGCCTAACTCTTCTTCTACGTGAGGCTTCGGAACACGAGCACGTGGAAGGGAAAAGTTATCCTTAGAATTATTTGTACTATTGTTAACGCAGCAATTGTTGTTACTGTCGTTGTTATTATTATGTAGATTTAAGTGTTCGATCCGAACACCAGCGGAAGTTGGAGAGAAACGGAATGGCTCTGACTTCATTCTCGTCAACTTCTTTTATCCACCTCATTAATAAATGTGGGCGCATAAATGCGGATCTTAAAGTGTGCTATATTTATCCTATACTATATGAGGGTGTTAACAGCATACTCCGAACAACGTTGCTTACAATTACAGGAAGCAAGGATACCAACTTGAAGTTCTTGAAAAAATTGACAATGAACAAATTTGTCGCCGATGATTGATGAGGACGTTATGTAAGCTGTGGATTACAAAACTGCAATAAATTTTTTTGAAGCTCTCACAAGCGTTTGTTGGTTTATTGTAGGGAAAAATATTGAGGAATAAGCAACAATAAAGTGTAAACTATAATTTTAACATAAACAGCATAGTCATTGTCGAGGTTGAAATGTAGCAACTCAGACTTCAAGTTTTAAGAGACATGCAAGTAATATGTTGTCGCATAAAGCACTAAAAATTAATCTATATTTATGCATGCTTGTAACACAAGGCTTAATTTCACACAATTCAAGGTCCCCAACCCAAGTCCTCTGTTCATTACTTACGGATAATTTGCTAGTAATACCCATTGTGTCATTTTATGCGAAAAATGTAAGTGAACTACTGATACAGTTATATTCATCGGAAACATGTTATCCAACTATCAAATTGTGTATTTGCTGCGACACGAAGATGTACCTTGTCTGTCAAGTTTGTGACAATTTTTGTTAAGGAAGACAAATAAACTTAAGTTAGAATTCAAGTAAAGGTAAAAACTGATGCCAAGTATTTAGAGATTTGTTTCTTATGAGTGGAATGGGAATCTACTCATGGATTATGGTGTGTGAACCAGAACGAGAGCGTAAAAGAAAGGTAATGAGAATTTCCCATGGAAGGAGTGGAATTTTTATATATCAAACAATAGCGTCAGTATATAGCATAGCATAAATAGTTGTGCAGGTTGTAAATGATGATACAATGAAATGATACATATCATAGAATGTTCGATAAGTTTAAAGTGAAGGGGTATATAGTTCACCCTATGAGACAAACAGTAATTTGCTTTGCTTGCAGACGCATTTGTGCAAGTCTAGAAGTAGTAGTATTAGTAGGCTTAAGGTGACGATGTTTAAAGCGACGATATGCCCTCCGGCGGACGTCAAAACATCAAAAATACGTCCAAAAATCGTAATTATTTGTTTCAAAAAAGGTGAAAGTGAAAGGAATATAACGATGCGGCAGAAATAAGAGATCTTCATATTATACTTTTCCCCTTCTCCTAACTTATGATATGATATTTTGATCCTACTATCGCTTACAATGATAAGTACTCCTGAAATCTCATCTCCTCCAACTCTAACTCGCTTATGGTACATCAAAATCATGCCGATAGAGTTACACTAATGCTGTGCAAACTCTGCGATTGACCCTTGACAGTACTAATAATGACATTTTATGGGTATTCTCGTATCGATCGATCATATTCAAAAAAAAGTATCTCTGTTCATCATGTCAATTAGTACTCCCTCCCGACGGCTGTCCTGTGCAAATTAAGAATGGCGATTATAAACGAGAGTATTTACGAATAGCAATTCGAGAGATGAAAACTCGTCTAACAAACCTAGGTGGTACATATTTGATTTCATTTAGGGTTAACTAAACTGAAATAGTAAGCAATCATACCAAAACAACGGCATTAAAGCTGTTTTCGTTGGAAAGACTATGAAAACACCAATATGAGTTTATGAAGCTAATATGAAAAATTGATTGGTTTATGAAGTTAAAAAATATCTCCTACAACTCGTTTTATAAGTAGGATTTTTTTTATTGTTTTACACAAAATTTTCCAATTTATTATATAGAAGTTTCAAAAAAGCGCTAGCAATGTATTAATGCAAATGTAAATTATTGTAAACTGTAAAATACATCAAATTCCGATTTTCAACTGCTAACCGAATGTCATGAGCTTTGCGATCACTATATCTTAATATACGTTTTATAGCAGTCTCGTCTTTACGATTTCATTCACAGTGATTTTAAAAAAATTAAACAGCTCAGATTTTCCTCTTTTTTACAATGCCTGGGCTATTTCCAAGAACCTGGTCAACATAAAACTCATGCAGTTTCTGATTAACTAATTCACATTTCGTCAGTCTCAGTTTGAGGTCATTAATTTCAGCACATGTCCCTACATTTCCTAAAGACCTCTTAACCCCTCGCTGATGCAGTACAGAATCTGTTTCTGATGGTTGCTCAAATCTGTTCCATACTGCAACGAGCTTTTCTTTTTCCTGCCGCTCCTCCTCATTGCTTTCGATTAATTTAGGTACTTCGGGAAATATTATAGTGGGTTTCTTTCCAGATCTAATTCCATCTGGATTTCCAAGCCAGAAAACCAGATTAGTTATTCGAAATTTTGAATTTCCTATGGATTTAATTGCTTGTCGACTATACAGGTCCCAGATATAAATACTTCCTGCTTCGTCTCCGGAAGCCAAATGCAGCCCATCAGAAGAAATTGCCAGCGCCGTAACACTATTTTAAACAAAAATTAAATTTAAAACCCAGAAATAAATCGAGGAATTGATCATATTTAATTATTGTTAATACTTTGCTGATATAAAAAATAATACCTTTGATTGTGCTTTCTAAACACACAGTCAGACGCAGAGTCAGTTGCAATATGATGTTCTATTGATCTAGGTGGAGATGTTAATTTCATTTGGTAAATGGAGCCATCCACTCCACCTACGTAAACTCCACTTTCAGCAGCATCAGCTACAACACATGTTAGAGGCAACGGAAATCCAACAGACAGAAGCAAGTTCCCAGAAATCAAAGAATAAATTTTAAGATTTCTATCTTGGCCAACTGTAAAAATTGTAGCTTTACGCCCACCACATCCAACATGAATTCCAGTTACGGCTAAAGTATGATCACTCCAGGTGTGGCATGGTACTGAGGACACACCAGCAACCAGTACAAGAAACTGCCAAGCCAATACCATTCCATCCTGTGCCCCACTAATTAGGTAAGTACCGTCATCATTAAATTTTAAAGCTGTTACCGGACGATAATGTGCCGGGATAACAGTGACTATTCTTCCAGTTGCTACTTGCCATATGCTAATTTTTTCTTCAACCGCTACAGCAAGAAAATTTCCGTCTGGTGAAATACACATAGGACCAGGTTTTCCCGAACACAAAATTCTCCGTGATGTCTGCGTTGGAGTTCCATACTGCCAAAAATGAATGAAGGGCTTCCCCGTTTCTACAATTGCAAACCCTTCATCACGAATAAAGGCAAGCGAAGAAGGGGACGCAGGTGGACCACGAAAACTGGCAAGTTTTGCACCAGTTAAAGGATTCCAGAGGTTAAGGCTAGTCTTGCTTTCAATGCTGTTATCAGTGGAAATGATAACTTCCATTTTCTGGCTTAGCTGCTGGACTGTTGTCTTCTTAAAGAAACAAATTTACTTTGATGTTCTCTAATGGTTGATGCCGTTGATGGTATGTTCTGCTAGCTGTAATGATATTTTAAATAATAGCCAATAAATTATTATGTTTAGTGTTTTTCATGCCATCCTCCATCATCACTCAATCATAACAAAACATAATTGACAGTTGGCAGTACATAAACCAAACCACTAATCTTCAATACAATTACGATAACAAAATAACAAAAAAAACATAATACAAATAAATGTGAGTTTTTTTTGGATATTGTGTATTGAGAGGTTTATGAATTTATTTAAAAGCTTCCGTTTTCGCCCAGTAACACTGATCATTACTATTAGAGCGAAACGACAAATTTTATGATGTGAGTTGTACATTCAACATTAGTCCTCATTAATTATATTGTAAATAGATTGTAAACACATGATCTAACCAAATCCAATTAATGATGCCACGGCGTCACGTAATAATTCTCAACCATCTACAGGACAATTACCTACCATCCCCTATTGTAATGCTAAATTTAAACGCAATTTAATTCAACCCTAACCTACTCACAATTTTAATCGAAACTTTAAAAAAAACTTTACATCATACAGTAGCTTATATTATGAGGAAAAAATAACATCTGCCGTATTTAGAATCTGATCGAAACGTATAAATATTTCAATACGGCCTACATACAACATACACCAAACTTCCAACCGAATCCAATACAAATACATGCATGATTTTGCTATTTTACCCAAAAGAGTTGAGTTCACTCACTTGAGCACTTGGTACTAATATGCTCATACAACACGTGAGATAATTACTGTTGTATTTTTTGCCAAATGTATGTTACAGGGTATTCTGAGATTACTTTCATTTTCTCTTCTTTTCCCACCTCTTCCTTTTGCCCCATTCCAAAGTGAACAAAGGAAATATTGATGGGGAGTCAAGGATGTTTTCTACACAACCAGTTAACCACCCTCAAAAGTTAACAAAGGATATTTACTAAAGATCAAATTTTGACATTTTGATGCTGCAATTTTAGCTGCTGAATATGATCTTGGTTATCGAACATATTATTGAGCTGTGAAATGACACGACAGTCTTTTTTGTCTTCTACACTCATGAATTTCGAGTGTATTGCTGATGCGTTGTTGTTTTAATTTGAAGATTTTTATTATGGACATATAATATGGACAAATTTGGAGAAGACAGGTATAGTTTTTGATGACGATAGTTGTACTAGGTGAATTTAGAATTTACAAGTGTATTAGTAATTTAAAATGATTTTTGACTATTCGTAAGAAATTCAACGTCATGTTAGGAAATGGGTGAACCCTTGATATGACAGTATAAAACTGAAAATCGTCAATAGAAAAGGGAAAGTTTTCGAAGTTGATATGGATTGGGCTCCTGATTGACAACCGATTCCGGACTTCCGACAAGGATACTTTCCAGTACGTGAGTAACAGCAGGTTTGTAACGTGCAACTGTATTCGCTACCACAATCACATTCTTCTCCGTCTTCTACTATACCTAAAGAGCAAATTTTATGGTTTTAGTGTGTAGTTTACCTTGGTTTTTGGTTGAAAGTTGTACGAAGTATTTTTTTAAAATTACCGTTTCCACAAAAAGGATGTAGGTCAATGTCAAAACAGGATGATTTGCAAGTTTTTAGAGTATTAATAATGTCATTTTTCGAGCAGGAACTTAGACTTTGTTCTTTCAAAGTTGTATTTCTCAAAACGTCTGGCCACATAATATAATGCCGAGGAGTTGTTGAATTACCATCAACGAATTGGTCACAAACATCTTGTCCAGATCCATCAGGGGCTGCACCAAGTGCTTCAGCAATTTGTTTGGCTGTGAGGTAAATCAATTGATCTTCAGTGATAGGAGTGAAATTCCCACTGTTGCCTGAGATTATGATTAGATTACTAGAGCTTTTCTCGCCTCCTCGAGTACATACGCCGATAGGTCCCTTCGTAGATTTAGCTGAAATTTATCATACTTACATTACATTACCTTTGCCAGGTACACAATTAATAAAATGGTTTTTGCGAGATACCTGATGGTCGTCTACCGAGTTCGTTATTCTTAAACCGTTTCATCGTGTACCCAATTCCAAGGCAGCAGTCTGAAAAATCTAGTCCTTCGAGTGACTGGAATAATTCATCATCAATATCTGCTTCAGGTATATCTTCTCCTCCAACATCAGGATATATCCAATGAAACATTTGCGGGTCATAGTCCAGACCGATGTTGTCCGGGATTTTATCGTTATCCCAATCTATAGATCGGAATATCCACGACACACGATCAATTACCTTACCCAAATAGTTGTTCGCAACATCAGAAGTTCCTTGTTTATGTAAGAAAGCCTCAGTAAATTGTTGGTCCACTGCCAAGCAAACTTTACAAACATAACCACCTCTCCTGCATGATTCAAAATTAACTGCGTGAGATAATTACGTATACATGTATGATTTACGATTCTGTAAACTAAATAATAACCGTTTATGCTGGAAAGCTGGTGTAGGTAATACACAGTCATAAGTTATTGATGATGTGTAAGCAGTGACGGCTACCGATCCTTCGTGTTCTTGCAAAGTTCTCACATTTATACCTTCCTTAACAATGGTTCTTCCATTTGCTCTAAATGTGTATTCCTTGGTTGGTGCTACAAAATTATCATTTAGTGAATAATATTTTTTATTGTGTTAAATGCCTGTTCCGCTGATAGTTATATAACACATAAAGTCGACAAAAAGTTTTCTTACTAGCGATATGGACTGAACCATCATTGTCCACTAAAATGTTATTGTTGCCAGAAGCTAAAATTTGAGATTATTGATATAATGATCGGACTTCGCTTAAAATGAACGTTGTCGTAAGTTAGGGTTTAGTTACCAAGATTAACTTTCCCATGTTCATCAACCAGTATTTGAGGCTCTCCTGGACAAATATATGAGTTGTGATTGGTAGTAAACATCATAAACGGATTGCGGTTGACATCCGATGGGTTTGTGTACATCATAAAGCTAATCAAGCTTGCCCCCTTTGTTACCACTGCGTTAAAAACTGTCAATTTCTCTCTTTTTCTTGCTTTATCATTCATGATCATAAGTAAATGTCTCAAAGTTTTATGATTATTCCGCATCAGTCTGTTTAACACTTCGATTTCTTCTGAAACATAAATTGTCGCCACTTTTTGTTCTTCATCCATTAGTGATACTTCTCCGTAGAAGTAACTTTAGAGAAACATAATTTTTAAATATACACATATATGTCCAAACCAATATTAATACGTAATAGCGGGTAACTAGCTAACTAATATTAACTTTTATATGTACACATACCTGTTAACAATTTTACCGTAAACGGTGGAACCAGGATTATTCATTACGTAACCAAAAACCCTCTGTGGAGTCTTTTTAACATTATCGGTCTACAAAAGTAGGAAAAATGCATTACAAAACAAACAATTAATAAAACACTTACAATTAGGATAAATATGAGGAAAAAAGATATTATGCGTGTACTTCAGAATTCATAAGCAGTTTTGTTTCATCCGGAAATTCAAGATTCGGTCGAAAGATACATAAAGTTATGATAGAATTTTCAGCTCGTTCATCTGGAATTTTCATATCAAAAGAGTGGCATGGTGCATTTAATGTGTTCCAGAGATACTTTTCTCTGTATGGCAGCCTCAGATAATGCATGCCGATATCCGTATTGGCTATTGTGAACATAGTGAAAGACGGATCCGGCTGCTCTACTAGTTCAATATCTTCCGATGATTCATCTAGTTTCCTTCTTGTAGCATGCTTTTTCTCGTCAGAAACTTCCTTCTTAGCTACTGAAGCGTCTGCGTTAGAAGTCAATTCGTCTAATTATGCAAATATATTTAAAATATTTTAAATATCCGCATGAAACCTTTATTTTTAAATTGCTAGATTGTACCGTCATATTCTTTTGATTCATTTTCTTCATCGATCATTTGATTCACCGCAGCATCTCGAGAAGCTCGAGAACTTTCCAAATTTGGGGGGTCGAGATGTTCTATAACGTCAGTTTCGCCGTTACTCGGCAAAATTTCGTTTTGCTTCTGTTGCTCTGCATCTATTTGCGCTGAAAGACCGGGATGGAAAATGTCTAAGTTATGGGGTCGCGGTTCATCCATTAGATGATAACTTTGAGGATGGTGACTGTCATGAGAGCCATGATGTAGCCATGGACGGTTGGGTTGTTCCGGGGTTGTTGATGGTTGTTTTATTTTTTGCCTATGTAATATCCAATGTCGTTTTTCCAATGGAGAGGAGGTTGTCTTGAAGGATAAATGGCTAAATGCTGGATCAAGCAGTTTCAAGTCCTCTTCTCTCAATACAAGTGAACCTGGAGCAAGGCGTGAAGGAAAAATACCAGGCGCAAGGTTGCTTTCTAAATGGACATTGTCCGGTTTCACCTTGGACGCACTCGCCTCATTTTTTGCTGTGCTAGAATCTACAGCACTGCTGAGGGTTGAATTCTCTTCATTTTTTTCATTGTTGAGAGAAACTGGAGCCTTTTCGACTTCGGCGTTCGTTCCAGGAGTTTCTTGGTGATTTGATTTATTTGTTGAGAATTCGTTTTGAACTGTGTCCGCACGGCAGCCACATAGTGAAACTTAAACATAACAAGGTTTTTGTTAATTGGGTTTGGATACGAACTCGAAAATAGTGGAAACTCCACTTGGCAATTTTAGTGAGTGATATATAGTACCTAGAAGAAGAAGTAAAACAAAGAAATGATAAAATTTCAAACATTTCATCCTGAAATGGTAAGTTACTGGAGGAAGGGCCATAGTCTTCACAGACTGGTTCCAGTCGTGCAGGAGGAAAAGCAAAGATGTTATTTAAATCATGGATTTACCCAAAATTAGAGTATTTGTGTGGGGAAAGAAGACTGGCATTAAGAATCAATGAACAAAATCCAGGCGAAGTAACCAGGAATTTCATTAACGTTTAAATGATCCTCAAGTAAATTTATACAGTCATAGCAACTTATACGAAGCATTCAGTTTCGGAGCGGCAGATAGAAATTGTACGAAGCACCTGTCTTCAAGAGAAAAAACTTCGCATGCCAGACCTGACTTGACTGAGACATGTTGACTTGACCAACTAAAAAGTTGGCTTGGTGCTGAATGCGATATTATAATGCAAAGAAATGTTTGAAAACTTGTGGCTCATGGGTTTTTTCCACTGGAAAGGGTGCGTATGCTAATACCTCTGTAAAATTTTGACTAACTATATATACCGTTTCAACGGTATGGTATATCTGCCTCTGCAGAATTTATGCTCCCATTTTTCGATTTCGTAGTTTGTCAAGTCATGATCAATATACTTAGAATTATATAAATATCAGCATTAAAAGTTATTGGCGTGCTGTAGCCTTCATTCATTGGCGCAAAAGCATAAACTTACAAAGCAATTCATGAAGGTGGAGGATGCATTTAACATAAAAATGTAACAACTTCCATGTCTCAATGCCAATGGTTGTAAGCAAATTTTAATGCTGTTATTATCAGTTATTATTTATTATACATAATCAAATCAAACTCAAAGGCCTTGATATGCAAACCATTAATAAGAATATTGCTTGCCAAAGGAGGTGTAAATTTCCTCAAAGTTTCAAGGTCATTAGATACTTATATATATTAAGTATATGTGTAGAAATTGTTGTAAACTTGTTCAGGTTAGGTTGATATTACCGATTAAAGTATCCCATCATTTATGCGTGTCACCGCTAATCAAATCATACTACGTATGTATATAAATGCAACATACCACTGACAGAGTGCAAATACTTATTCCCAAGAACAAATATATGCTGCAGGCATATGAACGAGAAAAATTCGACGATGTTTCCATTCATATTTTTTAGCATTACTACGGCAGTTAACATCACTGGTTGACTCTGTTTCGTTATGTAAACAAGATGAACTTGGACAGGCTATAATGAATGTTTCCTCTGTGATCATGAGGCTTTTTAGAGATACACAAATGCTGCAGATGCAGATATATGCACAGTGTAGTGTGAACATGTGGCGTGAGTATGGAAATTCGGTACATTGTCTGCATGTTAGGGAGATACATATATACCACCACCATTATACGTGATGATGATGACTGATGAATAGGAAAGCATGACCGTAGATGGGATAAAAGACAAAAAGGATATCCTTTATACAGCTTCAGTGTTATTTTTCAAATTGTATTGTGAAGCCTATGTAGCGGCTGCATTGAAAAACTGTATCTGTCTGTAAGTCACAGTTCACAGTACAATAGAGTGCAAACACTCACAATAAAAAACTCCTCTCGTCTGCTGGAGAATATCCCACCCGGACTGTTTATTAAGTCCGGGAAACCGGAAGTGCCATGCTTTGTAGTTGGATAGTGCTAAATAATTCATCATGACTTTATTGTTCCAGATCTGTTCTCACATTATAAAATAAAGGAAAGGTAATGAATAGTGTAAAAGTGAGTGTTGTGTTCTTAAATTTTGAATTAATAGAGGTCAGGACGATTTTTGTGCTCTCGGGACTGATAAAATTGTGCTGAGCTCATTTGTTAGATAGTATTTGTTAGTCTCTTGGAACCTGTTGCATTCGATTGGCGATTGGGGTTTTTTTAAAGTAAAAGTTATATCGTTCTAAAAAGTCCACAGTTTTATAAGTATAATTTTTATATATTTTGTATTCCTTCCTGGATGAAGTGTGAAAGTGGACATGTGCTAATAAATCAAAATGTGAAACGAAAATTGCGCTTAAAAAGTTTCAAATGGACTATGCTAAAGTCTAGTATCGGTTCTGCCATGTAGTCAGCAAGCACAGTCGGAGTTTAATACGTCGCCGAATAGACAGCGTAATTGGCATAGTTTGACATTGAGAAAACCTTTGGAACATTCATAAGTTCAGATTTATAATTGCAAATTCGATATGATGGATACTGCGAAGAAAATCATATTATCCAATATGAAAGAGCAAGGTAAAAATAGATTTTGTGTAAACATGCTGACTGCAAAAGTCACTTTCTTTTTTGTTTATGACATCTTTAAATAAGTTGTAGTTGACTAGTTTAAAAAGTAATTTAAGTGATGTCACAAACACTTATCCCACCCAGTACGAAACTAATTACTTATTTAAACTTTTGCGTTGCAGAGAAAGTGGTCTCGTTTCTACAAAAAGCGTCTCTTGATTGGGATTTTTTGCGCGGTCAACTACTCGAACTAACTTCTGATGACAAGATATTTCTGGGAAGCTGGTGTAAGAAAATCATACAACTTTTGGAGGTAAGAACACTGTTGATTGTAGCATAGAGTCATATTATAGTGTAGGAGATGCCAACATTTTGTAGCAAATTGAGTGGTGTCAGCTTTTTAAATTTTTAACACCCATGTACACGTATATAGTACTAGCCCTAACCACTTCCTAAATGACATGTCTAGCATATATCAGTTGACTTGCTTGAAACCGCACATTCTTTAATCTAGGCTGTTTCCTTTATACCTACTTCATAAGTAACCATTACGGTGGATGAACTAAGGCATCATGTAAAGTCGCATTGATTTGCATAATATCTCAAGCCATGCTATTAAAATTTGGCGTTGGCAATATTGGCATACGACAGCAAAAATGCCATTAACGCTCCTTATTTGCATGGCGTATTGTGTACAGGTACTGCTAAATCAATGGACTGATAAAGTAATCGGGTTTATAGGTGTTAACATATTAAATACCGCATACAGCATATAAAAAGCTTATCCTCTTTGCATGAACAGTTTATATGAAATAAAAAATAACCAAGATCACAGGTAGGGACGTAGGTAATAGGGATTCCTTTTTATTGTGTAGTTGGCTTCATATGAAAACCAATTGCATTTAAGTGGTAAGAACAAGTGGTATTTTAAGTTCCTTTTAAGGATGAAATTCAATCTGAATTATTTACGGATATAGTAGTTTTTATCTTGGAGCTGACATTCATTGACAATAGTGAACCGTGAACCTGGCAATCTCTAAATAAATAATCTAGATTCTTCAGATTTATAGACTTGAAGATTTTTGACTTGGGAAATTTAGTATGAATTACTTTTTCATGGATAAACATTGAGAACAGATAGATGGTCAGCTAAGTAATCTTTGTGTCAAATTTCAAAAAGAGGAATAATGTGAGCCTAGGAAAAACCAAATATCGCTATTTGCAGGCTGTCTACAGATTTTAAATCAACATTGAAGATTTGAAATGCTCTCAATATATGTATTTAGTTGCTTATTGTTTCCACAGTGGAGCCAAATATTATGTTGCAGTGAATGAAAAGTTATTGCTGTGAAGTTTTTAAAGTATGGCGGATACCATAAAATTAAGTGAATAATTTTCGTTGGAAGTTTTACTACCTGATGATGAATGTTTAGTGGATTCGGATTTCGGATGGATATATGGACAAATGGTTGGAATACCTACATATGTAAGAAATGTGCACAGGTTCTAATTTATTTTACTTGTCAAAGGAATTTTCATCCGTCATGGTACATCATGAAAGTAATATGAGCATAGTAAACACAAACATACCACATACCTGAAAACGTGCCTACTTTTTAGTTAGCAACATCTCCACAAAAATGACATGGAACACATGAGAAAAAATCAAGCCCTTTTACAGATCTACCCACGTAGATGAGATTGGTGGATCCGGCAAAGTTATCTTTTAGGATTTGTTGACTTCCCCATGCATATTTCATCTTGATGTTGAAATGCTAATGCTTATATAACGGATAATAGAAAACACTCCTCCGTTATGCATAGCTACTTTAAGTAAACATTTCAGAAAAAGGTTGAAATGCCAAAGAAAAAATGTTACTTTACTTTACTTGTTAGATTTTCCAAGGAAATGGAGAAAACCATTTTCTCTCAACTGTCATTGCATTGCACAATACATGTAACTTACGAGAGTACATTCTAGAGAGGTGCCTACATGTCTGCTCACATGCGTCACCTTGAGAAAAAAACAAGATAGACAGAAGCATCCTGATAAGTCAGTCCAAAAATTTCTAAATGCTCAGAGAGGAAGTCCCTTTCTTTCCGTTCTACCTCCTCTTTTTCACAACATATTTCTCGGTAATCATTTAAAGTAAATAGGAAGGGATTTTTAAAAGCGAAAATAACATCAACATGATTCCATCTCTGAAAAGGCATTACTTCATTCCACATGTAATCCTACCTACAAGTTGATACATCTATTTCATCCACTATATCCACCAAACTTCCCCCACTCGCAATTTTTTACTGATTGAATTTTTTCCTGTCACAGGATGACACTGACACTCCAAAATATCCATCTCTATTTCATGCTTTAAATATCTGATTCTAGCAGCTACTACGTACATATCCTTTCATTTCCTGTCTCTGCGACTGGTATCTATTATTCAATAAGTAGTGAGTAGTGTACATGTTGGAGAAAGGAAATATCTAATGTCATAGATGTGTACATTCATTGTGATATTCCTATTGAAAAGATTCAGAGAATTCATTTCACTTGTACTAGATCTCACAGGGTGGATATTTCAAAAACTTTTTGGATATCCACCACCCAGAAAAACATATGTAGTGTACAAGTGTGAAAAGTATAATGTGAAAGGAATGTAATTACCATTTTCATTTCACTTCTTCTCCTCACACGTATCATCGTCTTGATTTGCTTTTGCTATCAGTAATGATTCTCCTTGCTGGGGCTCCCTGTTGCGATAAAAAATTGACACGATCCAATGTCTACTGTGTACATGGAGCAGAAAGAACGTACATGGTGTATAGAAAATGTGAGAATTTTCATGTCTATACTTTATTTGTGACTTTCTTTGAAAACTACTAAAACTAGGTAGCTTCGTATTTTTTTCTCTTCTTTTAAACTGGATTAGATTCACTGTATAAGTTTATCAGGCACGTGTGTTTTCATGACTGACGTTTATACACTTTTGGTTTTCTCTTCCTATGTCACATTCAATGCATGAACTTGACAGATGCGAAGTTAATACTGAATACTGTGAAAAGAAACTCAATGTGAGTGAGAAACTGGAGCTTTTAAGAATGTTAGAAACGAAAGTTCCCATATAAGAAGAAAACATGGGGATCGTGCAGTATCCTCTTTCAATGTTAGCAGGCAACGTAAAGTTTTTGGATCGAACTACTACTACTAATAAATTGATGTGCGGTAGTGACATATTTTTATCTTTCACAGAAACCCCACATTTACCACTATCCATTTTCCTTCATAATATGAAATGAATCTCCTCGAATGACTTTTATTTTTAGAAATGGAATAATGATCACTCTTTTTATCGTGATGCCTTAATGCTGATCTGACGAGAGAGAAAAATTGTGTATATTTGAGACTCATATCATTATCGAAAAGAGGCATTTGCAAAAACTTGGTATAACACTTATTTCAATAGAGTAGTTAGTCAACGTAAGGAATTCCTCCCGGTCCATTTTTACTGCTCAATACATCACAAACAAATTGGCATTTTAAGAGGGAATAATTTGAATAGCTGTAAAAAATGTCGAGTTGGCAGTGGAGCATATGACTATCATGTCGAAATCGAAGAACGCAATGCTGTCTTTCTAGCAGATAATCACTTGGTGGGTTTGTGATAACGAATTCTGTGTGAAATTTTTCGATACAAAATATCACCACATCTTTTACAAGATTCTCAGTCAAAATTGAAAAAACTTGAGACATCACATCACATTTCTTCATGCCATTTCTGTTCGTCTGAGCCATGTATTTTCTTTCTCCTTCTATGCATACATCAATATGGTATGCAACCCACCACGAGGAAAAACTGCTTAGCCATCAACACTACATATGTGTTAAAAGAGGGGTATAGGTATATTCCTTAGTTTTAAATTGCCTATCATAGTGATGCAGTGGAAGAAAGATGCAATGGAAAAATAAGAAGGGAAATTGTAACAGTTGCAGGAAGCATTTGCATCCCCACATCTGAAACTTATTTTCTCCTTGTGTGTTT
The DNA here is from genome assembly GCA_027743935.1 of Sinodicranocentrus sp. ZH6. Taxonomy (NCBI): domain Eukaryota; kingdom Metazoa; phylum Arthropoda; class Collembola; order Entomobryomorpha; family Entomobryidae; genus Sinodicranocentrus; species Sinodicranocentrus sp. ZH6. Next base: position 25,457 of record JAHZNA010000204.1, read on the forward strand.
ACAGAAGTGGTGCAGAGTGCACCACTATATAATATATATTGAATATCAGTTGGACTTCTTGTTTTCCCTTTGGCATTCGAAAATGATACATTTACATGCAAGTGTAACTTTTGAAAACAGAGGAAGACTCTACATCCCTCTTCAAGTTTGAAGGTGAAGGATTTTTTGAGCGACGAAAGCGTACATTATGCCTGTTGCAACTTAATATGATATCACATGCTCGTAAATAAGATATTCTGTAAGGTGTAACTCTCATTATATTTGCTATAAGACTTAAAAACGAAACTTTTTTACTCTTAGTAATTTTCAGTAGCTAAAAATCTTGCATCACATCTCCTCACCAGAAGTTGCCTACTTCTACCCACATTCTAAATCTTTGGGGAAAAAAATTTGTCCCAAAAATGTAAAGTATCACAATATCTGAAACATTATCACTTCTCAAAAGAAAGTAGGAGGTGTAGCTTCAAACATGTTGCTCGTCTGATAAAGCTGGGTAATTCTTTTCCATTATAAGATCGTTTCGAATACATGCATATATTATACAGTGACATCACGAGACTTGGTATCAGGAGTCAGGGAGTCAGTAGCAGTGACTGATTTTCCTTCTGGTAATAATAATATCAAGATTTTTGGACTACCGTTGTTAGTCACGTAATGTCACATTTTGTTTGTGTTCTCTATACAAATCCTGTCTCATATGTTACATGTCTCGGCTGCCTACGTGTTACGTGTTTTACGCGTTTACATACACAAGGAAACATTGTAGAGATTTCCTCTGTTGATTACCATACGACATTCGTTACGCTGAAAATCTGGCTGTTACCGCTCTCCACTTTTGGAACCTTTTCCCTTGATCATCTTTCACGTTCACGTTCCGTGTCTTTAGCCATGAGACAAGCGCCTTGTGATTGGACATTGACTTGAATTTTGCACGCTCAGTGCAAAAATACTATTTTACGAATTTAGCCTTCAAATCTAATACGATCTAATCTGTTTTGAATTCTTAGGAATTTGTTTTTTTCTCAACAGAGATATAGATAAATACGTATATACACACACGCACACACGATGCCAGACGGAGGTTGTACTTTAATAAATACATGGAACACTGTCATTTCTTTTTGTCAAATATTTTTGCTTTCGAAATGACATGAAATATTTTATACAAAGTTAAACATCATTCGTTTTGATTAGTCTACATGATATTATAATTTAATAAGTTTTTATACGTTTACATTTAACGCTTCCTCTTTGTCAGTCAGTACACTTCTGATCATAAAGACAAGTATATCATTTCTAAAAACTATATTGCGATTTTACAACTTTTGGTTCACCAACACCGCGATCATCGTGACTTTTTGCCTCATCTCTGTAAATTGATGGGATGTGGAATGGATAGCGCAGTGCACTTGTTTCTTCATCAGCCAACTTTTTTCAACTGTAAACTCTGAAGAAAAGGTTTTTCTCCGAGAGACAACCTCCTCTCATACGGAGATCATTTTCTTTCTCAATTCCATTTTATTTCGTTTTTACAACGGCTACTAGTTGTTGAACTCATTTAAATTTTATTGCAACACAAAAATAAATAATCTTTCCTCTCTTCCTCCTCCTGTGCGGCTCGGCTGGTGTCTGCTTTTACGTTAGATAATATTGCTTTCAAAAAATAAAGATACCATTATTCCTTCAAGTAATAAAAACAGTTAGTTTAGTCTGAAAAGTTGGAAAATTCCTAATATGCTGGGGTGCCCGGCCAGGAACACAATTTCAACTGTAGTGTCTTGAAAAGCTCTACATTCGTTTATATATGTGAATAGAACTTGGGACTAAAGATGTGTAAATGGAGGTCTGCAGTAGTCTCATTAAACTTATTGGCTAATGCATACCGACGAGGATATATGCCACTTTGCAACTTGTTTCGACGCAGTCACTCAGTTGTTCTGTGTAATACTCTGTGTCTTTCTTTCTACATGTGTTGGCTGGAGGTATGTAAATTGTGCTTGTTTCCTGTGCTTACACCTTTCCGTGTACTACAAACTTGCTAGTAATATTCCAAAAAAACTTTAGTGACAACACAGCAGATACTTAAGTTTTATAGGTAATAAAAGGTTTTCACTGCTACCGGAGTAATTAAGATTGTGCCTCATTGCAGATGTTTTCCCTGTGTGTGTGGTGTACTGTCGACTGTGGTGTGCCCAAGTTTTTTCTCCTTGTGCAACTCCAATCAGCCTCGTATACGGTCACCAATGGCAAGTCTCAGTGTTGTGTCTTTCCGTGTAATCTGTTTTTAACTGGGTTTCTCATTTCCTCTCTTGTCTGATTCGATGTGGATGACTAAAGTGGCGCATATGTTGGCTCTACTGAAAGGCTCACAGGATCCTTTTGTGAAATATCTTATGTGATTTATTACCGACGAAAAATTGCTAAAAAGTTTTCACTTCTCCTCTTGAGAGAATCTTTAAATGATCTTCATTAAAACTGATTTTCCATCTTATGCGGGAACACTACGTGTTTGCATACCACAGAAGGCATGGTCCTCCTTTCACCGATAACGAATTCTTTGTGAGGTGCTAATTAACGGAGTTAGAGCAAGAAGGACTTTCGGCAATGAGTTATAAGTTTGGCAGCCTGTCTGCTCCGTCTTCTGGAATGTATGAAAATCTGCCAGCTCCTCGTTCCTCCCTTGTCTCGGTTCATACATCATCTAGAAGGCAAGAAGAGGACGGAACTGGAAGGGAAATGCAGGCGAATAGAAGACCTTTTCTTAATGAGGCAGGACAATGTGGGATGTTGACGGGCGTAAATCATCCTCGAAAAGATAATCAAAATGCTTATTCTATGATAGCAGCGCCACCATCATTAGAAGCGCTTAGAAACCTCCATGAAGACGAAATGAGAGGACCTATATGTACTAGTAGTGGAAGGAATAGTGCATCAGCTAACAGTCATTCTGGAGGCATGCCTAGGTTCACGCGAGCACGGAGTGAAAAGCGAGATATCGTCGACAGCAGCTGGTTCGTGCAAAGTTTCTCCGGCGCTGGTGGTCTAAATCAAAATACTGTCAACGGGGATGGATGCAATAATCAATCAGATTCTTGTATGGAAATGAATAATGGAATATCTGTGGCAGAGAGAAAGCGAATGTTCGAGCCTGTCGATGATATCCCAAACGCAGTTCCTAAGCCAGGGAGAAAGCATAAGTCACCCGTACAAAAACACAACGAGCCATGTCGTTTTCAACAACAGCTTCCCTATAGAGGATGCAGAACGTCTCCAAATGTTTGCACCAATGACGAATGGGATTTTCTAGCTACTTTAAATGATATTCTTCGCAAAGAAAATTTTCTTGCAGAAGATGACTTAGATTATGGAAAAGATTGCAGAAAATATTATGGGAATGCTTTTATGTCTAGTGAAGATGCTAACAAGGGAGATGGGGTTACGAGTTCACAACCTTGTTCATCTGGTCCTCCCATGTCGCCCCGACCTCCAAGACCCAGTCGACGCGGTGGAGATTGTAGAAGAAAGGAGTATGCAAGAACGAGATCTCTAGATGCTGGGCAGTTTGGCTTGAGTAACAGTGGTAATAACAGTAACAGTCTTGATGAGTTTCATGGGAGTCATAATAATCATTTATCTGGGAGCAGTAGCAACCTAGATTTGTCCAGTGTTGACTGTGTTGGAAGAGGATATACAGGGTTTAGACAAACCCCATCAACAACGAGAATGGCATCACCTTACCAAGATATTCCAGGATTAGGGTATGCACAACCTTGCATCACGGTGGATAATCCATTTCAGCCGTCAAACAACTTGTCAGTGCTCCCTTTAGCTTCTCCGTCTCTGCAGATTCAGTCTGCGTCGAGACAAGCATTTCCTTTACCTGTCACGTCCGCATATATGAATGGATCCAATGGGGGAAATCCGTTTTCCTCTTTTGTCAGCAACAACCATCCACCTCCCACCTCTATTGGCATGTCACTTGGAAGCGTTGAAAGACCTATTATGCCACAACACCGACAACACATTTCAGATTTGGCTCATCCATATCTTCAACAGAGGGTAACAAGATCTCCACTTTTGAACACTGTATCTTCAAGTCTAGACTCAATTTATGAACGTTTAAAAGCCAACGAATATCTGGACCCGATCGGTCCATCAAGGCCACTCACTCAAGTTTACCTGGATCGAAACTTTGGCCTAGAGTTCGAGAGTAGACTTGAAAGTGGATACAACGTTGATGTCACTGGTGGGGGTTACACTTCCCATCCAAACTTATACGAGAATAGTGGTGACGTTCGATATAGCCGAAGTAGTGGGGGCATTGACAGAAACTTTTACCCGCACAATGGCAGATTAGGATTGATGGATGCTACCATAGGCACCACCAATAATAATACGATTAGTCGAGGTGGAATGTCGCCATTTCAGCCAAGTCAGATGATGGAACTCTCTCAGTCCAGAGTTGATCGACACAGTCTTAGACCTGGTGGTTTGGGTGGAAGCTTGAGCAGTTTGACTGGAGCCGCAAGTAGTATTAATGGAACTAATAATGGAATCACATCTGCGTCTGGGAATCCATCTGGAGCATTTGGCTCCCATAATGGAAGCACTCATTCGGCAAGTTGGTGGAATTTACCTGATTACAGAGGTCGAAGCTATGGCTCTT
>JAHZNA010000205.1:0-21739 GCA_027743935.1 Sinodicranocentrus sp. ZH6
GGGCTAGGTTGTAATGCATTTATTACCTCAATTAACAAAGAGGTGTACAATAGTTCGAAAGATAATCTGCATATAATGCACTATAAATTCCTATTATTAAGGCAGTAGTGAAACACTTCAATAATTTAATTATAAAGAAAGTACCAAACTTTATAGTTTATAGGAGGTATAATACATCAGTTAATATTTTTTAACACTTAAGACAAAAGATTTATTGTCTTAATAATTTTATTTTCCTCGCACATAATGCACACTCTCAGCTAGATCTTATACTGATTGTGATAATCGCTACAGAAAAGTAAACAAAGTAGATACCAAAAGGCATACCTACCTTGTAGCTTATCTTATATTTTTTCGTAGTATACGTCCACCATATGGGTATCTCTCATGTGCAATAGCAGTTTTTGAGTAAAACGCAAGATTACGTGTGATGATTGATTATTGTGTCATTTATGGACGGAGGCTTGGTTGCAAATTGCAATGTTAAAAAGGTTTTTCCATGTGTAAAAGTACGTGAAAGACTTCGAACAAGCATTGTCTGTATACTTGATGCTTTTTTCTTTATAGCATATATTTTATGATATGGAATTATTTTGACTGGCATGCTTGAAAGAATTTGTTTAAGCAGAAATTAACTTTCAAGTTAAATAACAGGAAGTCTCGCGAAAACTTAAAATGACTGAAAACGTCTCCATTCGTACTAAAGCTTAACTCATCGATGACAATTGACAATGTTTGCAATAATGCAATCCTCCAAGTCGTCTACTTACTAGAAAAAGTACCCGAAAATAGGTTTGAATTTATTGACTTGAAGATTAAATTAAATTAAGGGTATGAAAGGACCTCAATAAAGTCTATTTAGGGAAACCACAATGATTAGAAGGTTTGTGATTTTGAAGATGAATGATGAGCAAGTATTTTTTGAAAGAGTTGGGTTGTTTAGTATCGATTGCAAATTTTCCATTTTCCACTGCAAGGTTCAAGTGGTAATATTTATAGGCACGAAATTTATGAATTCGTGGCAAATTATGATTTAAGCAAGGTAGGAAAGTGACATCACGTTCACGAAAATCATTCAGTGACGACAAGAGACATGAATCAAATGCGGTTACAGCATGCACTGGTTTAGTTCCACTTATACTCTCCGCAGTGCAACGTGCAGAAAAATGCACTACAACAATAAATGTACTAGTGTTTAATGCACTTTACCTTCTCACCCATTTTCCTCTTGGATTGAGGGTACTTAAATAGTGTGCGTTGGATTTATGAAAGGTATTTTTAGCTGAGATCATTTGTCATTGTCTCCAATATAATATGGATTTCCTCTTAAACGGAAAGAATTACTCGTTCGTTCACCTGCTCACGTTATTTGATTGCTGATGACAAATTTTCAACCAAACGAAACATATTTGCTGCTAGGTCAATATGTGTGCATTTTCTTTAAAAGATTTTACTCGCGAATGCATGGTGGTCGAAAAACAAATTATCGAATCTCGAACCCATTTTTCAAAGCATTTCCGACTACACACTCAAACAAATAGTGTTTACGATAAAACTATCAAGAAAGTTGTAATATTTTCATTTGCAGTTTCAAAGCTTGTGAGTAGTCTAGACTGAAAAAAATCAAGAAGTCTCTTCATATGTGATAATGATAGGCTACGTGATTTCAATCAGCAATGAAGGAAACTCATAGCTAACGTGATAAAGACTTGTCTTTGATTAAAAACCAGCGTAATATTGTCTCATGCACCCAATATATGTATCTCTGCTTCGCCACAAGCCATACGTCGTAAAAATGGTATTAGAGTGCAAGCTAGTTTCAGAGTTACTTCCATAATTACACATAACAGGTGTAGTTACACTCATTCATACAATATACTCAAGTTTACTTCGAGTTAACATAACAAGCTCTCGTGTTATACTCATTATAATAGGGGTGATGACCCCTAACCTCAATACATAAAAACACAAAAGCTTACTTTTTACTTCGAAATGAATGATGGCTCTTCACAATAACGCGATACGTTTCCACCACGTTACCTGGTTTGCGTGAATTGGCTTCAAGCAATTTCCCTCTTTTCTGGTACATGCATATAAATCGATCGGCGAAAATAACCGAGAATCAAATCCCATGGTCATTTCTTTGCCATAATCTGTCACATCTTAACTGTTGATTTCCTCAACAAAATCTTGACTTTAGAACAGATTTATGGAAAGGAAATCGTTATACTTAGGGGTTAGTATACCACCATTACTTTTAAACAAGAGCGAGAGCGAGCAAGTGTGTCCTATTTTATGCATCTGGTGTAATAGCTCGGCATCAAAAGCAGTAATAAATTTAACTATATTGTTTAGAGGTTACATTTGCACTTTAAAACTTTTCGTATCGGAATTTTATAATCTTCAAAAGATAACTTGCTGTAGCACACTACACGAGCTCAAACTGTGAGCTTGTAATTTTTCTAACTATCATTATTAGAGAAATCTCACAACAAAAATTTATTGATAATGACACTCATGCGTTCAGTTAATTTCGATTGGTATGCGACTCTCATGATTTGTATTATGTGGTCAGGTTTTTATAATAATCATAATCATGCTTGCTTCGCTTCCCATCTCACATCTCACCCGCTTTAAATTCAAATTGGTAATATAACTTCTTCTTTTAACTGTCGACATAGTCTTCATTTTTTCTATCAATTTTAACACCACACACTAACTTGACTTACTTTACTTTCCATTTTCCTGACCTTACTTCAATTATGTGAATATCTACTATAAAGTAAGCCACAACTTAAACTTTACATGCTTAAAAGAAAACATTTTTTGTCTGGCTGTCTAGACCCATAATTTTGTTTTTGAAAATTTAATGTTTGATGTGTTTTTCCTTGAAATGATCCTCTTCTCTTTACTATATTATTTCTAATGCACACACTTCCATGTTCTTTAAATTCACATAATCATTTTTTCCAACTTCCTTCTTGTCTATCTCTGTCACAGACCAGCCTCGTGCGATCAACAATGGTGACGCTACCACACAATTTTTTACGGGAGATCGGGCTCGTACCCGTCCCGTTGGCTTGCTATCAACGAATCTTGGCGCATTTGTTACTTCCGGCACAACTACTGAGTATCTGACCAAAATCCTTGGTACATACATTAAGGGCACATATGCCCGAATCATTTCCACTAGCTCAAAGGTTTACCATGCTGTGCCCACGGAAGGAGCGGATTTTTCTACAGGTGGAGTTCGTCCTACTGGTTTCATTGCGTCAACTGTCTCAACTGAGGTTAATGGTTATGCAACGACTATGCACACGACAGACTACTACCGAACTTATATCGATGGAACTTATGCCCAGCTTGTAAGCAGTTATTCAAATGTCCAGTATCCTTCATGGTATACGGAACAAATTGACCCTACTGCTGCCCCTGCAGATGCATCTGCGCAAATTTTTGCGACGAAGGCGTCCGAAGTTGTTTTTGCTACTCCTCATGTAATCCCTACAGAAGTAAGAGGAAGCTTTGTCAACGGAGGATTACAAATCTAATGCTTACGCTGAAGTGGGTGTTATTGTCTCCTCGTCGTCGTCTTCGGATGGAAGGGATTCAAATAGGCTGAGGGCTTTAAAACCAAACTCAGAAAGTGAGCTACGGGTTACTGGTACACACGGAAAATTCATTCATACTGGAACGTCAACTTGGGGATGAAACTACGTACAATGTGTTTACAGGAAGTTACGTTCAAAACGCAAAGACTTTCCTATTCTTCTTTGGCAATACTGTTATTGATCCTAGCAAGTCAGGAGAAAGACTTTCACCTACCCTTATGGTGGAAAATGGTACATCCAGCAATGTTCTTGTAGACATGTCCAAAAATCTGAGAGTTATTGTTCCTTCCAAAAATAAGAGAGTTATGGTCGATGGTTCTGTAAATGGAGAACATATGGACGGAGTTATCGTTGAAATTGAAGGTTCTGAACCAGGATCGTCTTCAGATGATGAAACAATCACTGTTGGAGGTGCAAGCTCGATGATCACCCCAAGCGACCCAAGAATTGATATGATAACGGTGAATCTGAACAAGAAGGAGAAACCTCAGGTGTCAACATCTTCCTCCTCCTCATCCAGCGTGTCCAGCAGAAAAGATAATGAAAATGAAATTCCTCAAGCTAGAAAAGTTCAAGGGGACGTTAGCATTATCAGCAGTGGTGGGTTGAATCTGATTAGACCAAGTCGCACAAGATCCTTTAGCCTTCCTACATTCACAGTTGGACAACCAGATACTGAAGATTCTTCGATTGACGAGCCACAAGCAACTACAGCAGCATCCAATAAGGTCGTCGTTAATGTAGAGTCTTCATCCACCAAGTCTAAACTTCGTGGGAGTGCTCCCGTTTTCCAAAAACCAACGACGGAGCGTGTCCAAAAGACAACGGAGCGCATTCAAAGCTACTCCCGTAATAGTGAAAACAGTTACACGCCAACATACAAGAATTCAAAAATGCCAAACAGAAGTCACCGCGCATTCTCTGGATTTGACGCAAAGAACGTTGCCCAGTTCAACGACATTGATAGCGACTTGCAATCTGCTGCCAGCACCGGTAGGGCTACAGTGACTTATGTAGGTTTTGCTGACTTTACTACGACTGTGGGCAACACTGTAATTGTATTCATGCCGAGAACGAAAATGATTGAGGATTTATCCGTTATCGCAACAAGCGTGGAGCTACAATCAGTCAAAGTCGAGCCCACTCGGTTCGTATACCAAACCGATGAAGAGACCACAACTCAAAGACGACCTGTTGATGACGATGATGATTTCTCCACAGGGCGTCCAAAGGGAAGACAAGTTGGTGTGTCTGCATCTGTTAGCGTGAGCAGCAGTACCACCCCACGAAATGAAGATGATGATGAAACAACTACTGAAATCACACCAAGTGAAGCTGTTCGAGAGGTTTCCGGAAGACAAACATTAATCCTTGGAAATAAAAAGAGTTCCAGCTCTAAAATCAAGTCGGAATTTATACCACAAGCTACTCCAGCTTTACGACCTTCCATTATTTCTAAATTCAAACCGTTTTCACCTTCATCCATATCCTCTTCCACCCAAGAAACCAGGCGTAACTCCCTCTTCTCCAACTCAAATAGACCACGGTACACTCCAAAGTTGTCTAAAACATCGGATATCATTTCCTCCAAGGAAGTTCCATCTTCTCCCGTATTTTCAAAGCCATCTTCACAGTCCGGCGCTCACCATGTTGCTTCCACAGCTGTATTCCAAACTGATGTTGTCAATCCTACCGGCCTTGTGACTTCCATTGATGGCACTTTCATTCGAGATAAGACTACATACTTGTTTACATCCCTGGTTTATGGAACTTTTATCGGATCCAGTTATGCCCAAATAATCAAGAGCACTTCTCGCTTGCTCCCGGTTAAACCTACTGCATCCTCTGGACCAACTTTCATTCGTCCCACACCAATCGCACGGTTCCCAAGACCATCTCAATCGAAAGGTTTCTTTGATGACATTACAACTACCGACAGCAGTATCACAGATGAAGATGGAGAAACAACTGTTCGTCCTCTCGATAGAATGGAAGTTAGCGTGAGCTCTACAACTGAACGTGGTATTTCCCAAGAGGATGAAGATATTCCAACCACCACTAGTAAAACTAAACAAGACACCGACGAGGATTCTTACTATGAGGATTACACCACGACCACAGAGAAGGATACAACTTTCGAAAAGGATAACGAAATTGAAAGAAGACGTAAAGTAGCTGGTCAAGCTAAAGATCAAATCATTGTTGATAAAGATGCCGATGACCAAATTCATCTTGAAGCTACTCCATCTTCCCCCCTCGACAAGCATAATACTGACGAAGATCAAACAGTTTATGTTACTAGAACCCAACCAACTACTGTATACAGGACGTATACCTATTATACCACTTACTTTATTCCAAAAGAGGACTCTACTGTGACCTCAGTAACATCCAGAGAAGTTACCAGTACGAGTGTCGGTCTTGTTCGAAAAACGTACTCGAGTATCCAACCAACCGCCGCCACTGATTCTGACTCTGCTGCAGAAGTCTCAGATAGTGTAGATGATGCTAAGTCTTCCCGATCCAGTAAATTCCGACCAGCACCAGGAAAAGGAAAAATAAAGCCTTCGGGAGCGCAAATCATTTACAAAACATTCTACACAACTTTCACTTACCTCACCACTTTCTTTACTGGACAAACGAGTAGCATCAAGAGTCGTGAAGAAATAGTCTCTAACGTTGTCACCCTCACTTCCAGCATTGGAAGTACTCCAACTACCTCTGTTAAGATAAGACCTACCTCCAGTGCTATTCTAAAATCGAAATCCTACAAAACCATGTCACCTCGATTGTCTAGTTCGGCAGCTCAAGGTGGTCCAAGTAATGTTGGCGCTAGCTCTCCTGGTATTTCTAGATTATCATCGAGACGACCAAAGCTCTCGAGTAAAATTGTTTCTGTGCAACCTTCTCCATCATTTGAACTCAAATCACCTGTCGCAAGCAGTCGTAATCCATCTAAAATTATGGAGCCAGTGACAGTGTTTAAAACATTTTACACCACATACACCTACTTCACCACTCTTTTCAACGGAGACGAAACATCTATCAAGAGCCGTACCGAAGTTGTTACGAATCTCGTCCCAACTGTAACCCGAACTGCGATTATTCCTTCTTCAACAGTGTCGCCAACTGACCCATCAGAAGAGTACGAAGAGGATTATGAGGATGAAACTGAAGCTCCGGAAACGTCCAGTGACAAGGATAAATACGCCACCTCTACTGCTTTCAGAATGAGCAATAAAAATAAACAAAAAGAGACCACTTTCTACACAACGTATACATATTTGACTACCTCCCTTGGACAAGATGGAAGTAGCCAGGTGAGGAGCTCACTGAAAACTTTTACTAATGTTCTTGTCGGAGATAAAACTATCCGCTCTGGAATGGTTGGAGTCATCGAACCTACCAAGCTTACTGGTAGATCTGCTGGAGGACGAGGGCCGAAAAAGACAGCTAAGCCTTTTGACGACGACACAGATCTTAATGAGGTTGGAAGCAATGTTAGCGAAACAAGTGAAACAACTGTAAAGGATGAGGATGAAGATGCTGAAGTGACTACGTTGGATCCCAACAATAACCACAATGATTATTATGAGCTGGAAGGATCTGAAACTCCAATTACCACAGATAGAAGTATTTTCGATGAAGATCTGGATAAAAGGAAGGATAGAAAGAATAAAAAGGACAAGGCTAAAAAGAAAGAAGACGAAGAAAATGGTTTGGAAGCTACTCCAGTTTTGAAGACATACTTCACCACTTTCACTTACTACACTACCTATTACCAAGATGGCGCATCAACAGTTTCCAGCCGATTGGAGACCAAAACACAAGTCGTGTCTGATACGGTAATTAATGACGACGATGACGTGGAACCGACTGCGTCGGAAAAGGAAGCATTGCTTTCTACTCCGGTGGAGCCAATTACATTCTACACGACTTTTACCTACTGGACCACTTCCAGTATTGATGGCTCAACGATTGTAAACTCGAGGGAGGAGACAGTCACTAATGTTATTACTCCTGGAGTTGACGAACCTGGTGTGATTAAAACTGTGACGCCAACAGGGAAAGCTTTAAAAACTTCTGTTGAAGTTAATGAGATTTTACCGTCGGCCACGAGCTCAGAACTCGAACTAACTACTTATTTCACTACTTTCACCTACTTCACAACATCTTACATTGGCGAGTCTACAGTAGTAAATAGTCGTTTGGAAACTGTTACTAATGTCGTGACTGGAGCTGCTGTTCCAGTTTCAGCTACACAACCATCTGCCAGAGCGATTGGCACTTCGGCTCCGAGCTCTCAACAAGTTGATTCCTCTAATAATAAGGACAAAGACGAATACCAGGATTACGACTTACAAACTGGTCTCTTGTCAACCATTGTAAGTTCAGAGGTGGTTGACAGAACGACGACGGTTTATTCAACGGATGTGTTTGGAACGTATATTGATGGAATTTACGCACAAGTTTTGGAATCTACGTCGTCCATCATTACTCCAACAGCTGCAGCGGAAACAAGATTCTTACCAGAGGCTACAGAATCCTCTACAGGAGTGGTTTCTGTGAATGAAGGAAAAACTGTAGATGCCGACGGAGTAGCAACAACATTCTATGGAACTACTGCATACGGAACAGTGATTGATGGTACTTATGCTCAACTTATTGAAAGCACTTCTAGTGTAAAACGTAAGCATGGAGCCACGGAAGAGTTAGATCCTACGGAGCAACAGAAAACTGGACTGGTACGAATTATTGATGGAACTTTAGTGGACGGTGACCATACTACTTACTACACTTCCAGTATTCTTGGAACATTCATTGGTGGGCAGTATGCTCAAGTAATTGAAAGCACCTCACGGTACGTCATCAGCCCTACGAAAACTGATGGCATTACCACTGTTAGTCCAACGAAAGATCTTGAGATTGAAGGATCAATCACTGAAAGGCCAGATGAGGATGAGGGGACAACGACAGAAAAGAATGTGGAACAGGAGGAGGAAGAACAGCCTGAAATTAAACGACCAGGTTTACCTGGACGACGACCAACTTTTGGAAGAAACCGAAATTCTACTCGTTTGAGCTACAAGAGTAGCGCAAAATCCCAATCTCCGTCAATTACTCCATTCGCCTCGAGAAGTCGTCCATCTGGATTTTCTCCGAGAGGAAAGAAGACACAAGTAATTTCCCCCACGAAAACAGAAGAGACTCCAGCTTCTACGCCAAGCGTAGGTCGAGGCTTCCAATCACGAAAAAAGTTTCAGAAACCAGGAGAGACATCAACAACCTCTTCAGACTCTTCGGATTCCGCTATTCCAACAACTGCCACTCCTAGATTACCTTTCTCGAGAGGAACAGGTCGTTTTCAGAGACCAACTTCTGGCTCCGGGTCTAGATTTGCCACATCTCGTGCAGAAATTCAACCAACGTCAGCATCCTCCTCAGGAAGCTCTTCTCCAGGTGGACGTGGAAGAAGCAGTTTTAATGCAAGAGGTTCCTCCGCGTCTGGTACCAGAGGTCGTACAAGCTCAGCTGGATTCTCACGAGGTGGCGGCAGCTCAGCTGGGTTTAGAGGTAGTGGGGGAAGTAGTAGTAGATTCCTTCCAGGGCGAGGTCGGCCAAGTGCTGTCTTGAATCCTTCCACCACCCAAGCAATCACCACAGTGAAACCTACTCAAACCCCAGCTCAAAACACTGACGACGACGAGTATGAAGTCGAATATGTATACGAGTCTCAATCTCCGTCATCTTCAACCACAACCACCACCGAATCCCCAAGAAATTCAGGTAGATTTGGTGGCAACAATAGATTCAGATTGAATCCAAGATTATCTACCCCCGCTGGTACAACTGGGACTTCCACTTCTCGACCTCAAACTACTCGCAATCTTCCATTCTTGAGGAGACAAACCTTCTCCAAGCCAACTCTTCCCACTAGAGCTACCACTACAACTAGTTCTGCTCCCGAAACAGCATCAGCAGACTCGAATGGAGATCAAGCTCATGAAACAACTGCGGAAGAATATGGAGAAGAGGACGAATACGAGGAAGAGGCAAAGCCTTCCTCTACCACAACAACTGGTAGACCGACCCGCGCAGGAATTCTTGGTCGACGACCTGCCGGACTCTCCACCATCACACAAAGACCTAGCTCGTCCCGAACACCAGGAACTACACGATCTAGAGCGACAACGGAACCGCCTCAAACAAGAGCTACCACTACGACTAAAAAGTCATATACTCCTCGACCAAGACCAGCTGGCTTCCCAAAACCAATTGGAATAACGAGAGGAAGCAGCTCCACTACAGAAAAACCAGACAGCACATTAGAAGAATATTATGAAGATGGAGATTTCGAATACGAAGAAAGCAAACATCTCCCAGCAAACATAACCATTGACCAAGCTTCTGGAGGTTCTGAAATAGTTGAGACAGTTGTGAAACCACATGACATAAAAGCAGCCATAATCGGTGTTCCAGCTGCCCTAGTACAAGATGATCCATCTCCTTCAGCCATTGGTGCTAGTGGTTCAGATAGTGGTGCCCCTCAACTGAGTGCTGTGGCTGCAGACCAAGATAGCATTGACACAGTGGATGCCATTCTCTCGTATGCTGCCGGCTCCCCATACAGCGCCGTGGGACAGGAGGAGAGCGGGTCTAGAGTGAAACGCTCTACCAGGCAAGTTTACGACTATTACAATTCATACAGTCCAATTACATACAATTATAATTATCAATTTGGTGCGCGAGCTCCTCGTGGCACGCTTCGATCTAATTTTCCATCCAGCCCTAATACAAGACGTAGTGGTAGTAGTAGTAGTAATAATAATAATTACGCAAGTAGTAATACTGGTAATAGCAATGTACAAGGTAACTCACGTGGTGGCCCTACTTATGTTACTTCAGACTATGACTACGTCGAGTACTATGACGAACCTTCACCACCTCCGACAACTGCGGCTCCAGCCAGACCAGCACCTTCCTCACGATTGCGTGGACGTATTCAACCGACTCCAAGCTCACCACGACGAACTGCTTTCACACTAACCCCCTCTGACAATTCTGCCCCTACTGTTAATAAAAATACTAACACAAGGACAAGTGCGCCCGCAACGCGCTCTCGAACTTCTGCCTATAACTCTCGAACTAGTAATAGTGGTAATAGCAGACAATCAACTGCTAGCTCTAGTACTAATAGTAATACTCGACCTTTTGTTCCACGACGAACCCCAACCCGCCAATTCCAAAAACCGACAGAACCTCCAAGTACAACAAGCAGGTCCAACCGATTTAGATCTCGGTATAATTCTAGAGATTCGGCGACCACTGCTGCCCCTACATATACCAGAAGCCGTTTCGGCCCTCAGTTGTCTCGAGGCAGGAACACTACCCCAACCAACTCGGGGAGTAGGTTTAGTAGTAATGATAACCCATTATTTGAGGCTAGCACTATCACCGTGACACATTACATTCCACAAGAGACCACCATACCCGTAGTAAACGGTAGGTCCACAGAGTATAAGACGGTGTTGACGCCGAGTCCATCTGTAGAGGTGTTGTCACCTTTCCAGTACACTCAGTTAGATTATCAGGGCAAACTAGTGTTGGCAAAGAATGATGAGGTGACTTCAACTGTAGCACCAGGTGTAACAGAAATCACACAATTTTTTATTCGTGAGAGTGTCACATCCACTGTGACATTCACTCCGACGACAATCCGGGGTCGGAAGACCTCTTTCTCTCACATTTTGCCTAGTACGGTATACTCGGTGGAGCCGGTTGTTAGTACAATTTCAAACCCCGTAGGACCCCTGCTCAATAACCCTAATGATCCTAACCAGCTAACAAACCTATTGTTGAACCAACTCCTCGGACTAAACCCTAACCTGTTGGGTCTTCAAGGGCAGCTTATGGCTAACTTGCTTAACACAAATAACCCCGAGCCTGCAACGCCAGTCACACACTATTCAACAATAACCACATCGTATACGACCACTGTCACAGATTTCACAAGCACAGTCATCCCTATCACGCTACGCGGTAAAGCGATCAAGACCACGATTGTCGAGAGCTCAACAAAGGTTATTTCCGCCGTTGAGTATATCACATCCAGTACAGTAATCACGCCATCACCCCCTCCACAGTTGACACAACCTACACAACCAGCAATCAATCCGGCATTGCTTCAGAATCTGTTGCAATCCCAGTTGCTTCAACAACAACTCCTCCAACAGCAACCCATTCTTCCAACACAACCTCCACAACTGCTCCTTCCACAGGTGCAACCTACACAGCAGGTGCCACTCCTGCAACAATTACAACAGCGTCAGCAACAATCACAACCTTCACAGCCACAAGAGCTTAAGCAGGACAATAAAATAGAGCCTGAAAGCAATAATGATAACAAAGAACAATCTAAAATCGAGGTGACAAAGAATAGTCCAGAACCTAGTAACACTCCAGGGGTTCCAGCCGGCTCTTCTGTAGTTACCTTATATGTCTCAGGTAAAAATCCAGGCGAGTTTAGCACCATTTTGCAAACCGTTCCTATTGGTGATAGGACAAAGCGAAGCGTATCCGTTGTGGAGGTTCGCCCCACAAGAGTTAGCATAGACCCCTCCATTCACTCCCCAAAAGCTACGGAAGAACCGAGGTTGCTCTTAGTTAGCTCTAGCGATTTAATAGAAACTAGTGAAGATGATAGGTCTAAGGGTGAAAATGAGGATGATAGGAATAGCAATGATAGTTTTAGCTCTAATTCACAATCAAGTATGCCAGTGTCACTAAATGATCCAAATGAACTACTAGCTTCTTCAGACGTTCTCAATACTCCAAATCAAAACGAGGAAAATGACCAACGTGCCAATAACGAACAGAATAGTTACGTTGAACAAAACAATAATGATATTATTACATTGGACGATAGCTATTCGTACAGTGACTCATTTAGCAATCTCCTCAATAGTCGTAGTGGGGTGGCTGGTGGAGCCACGGAAAGTTTAGACAGTGTCTTAGGAGATGTTTCCAGCTTGTTCAGACAAAGTGCCTCCATTTCCGTAAGGACGTGAGGGGAGAGAAACTGCTAAAAGATTCGAGAGAATTGGAGGTTAAAATAATTATTTTTTGACTTAGAACGCCATACTTTTTTTATAAGAAGAAATTAACTTACATGGTTTTGCATGTTTGCTAACAACATAATGTTTTTACGACTGTTTATTTACGATACATTGTTGCTTTCACTTTTTCAATGCATGTTCATGAGTAAAAACGCTTTGCATGTTGCATGTCTTAACAGACAAAACTCTAAACAAACGTGAAAAGGACAAAAACCAACTGAATAAGTAAAAGTAAAGGGCTACTTCTGTTTTCAAAGATGAAAAATCACACAATTCATATATATTCCTTTGATATTTAATGGTTTAGACTTATTAAGTGATTTGTCACAGAGTGACAGTAAGTGGTCACAGAATGTGACTATATCAGGTGCAGGTGCAACTTAGGGTGAAATTCCATGATAAAACGATACTTTATTACTAAAATGGTGTTTCAAGAAGCGCAATATTTTTTGTACAAATCAAAAGAATGCTACAATTATACACTTAATTACGAGTAGGTAGATATGTTCGCATAAAAGGATAATGGAAGAATACTACTTAAATAATATATATTTTAAATAATTTTATACGGAATTTATTTAGTAAGGTTGGCCTTTATGAAATGTGCTTTTAGTAATGTATTTACAGGTAAAAAAATATAAATCGTCACAAAAAGAAAAGTTTCATTCACCTAAAATATATTTTACAGGCATTTGCATAAGCAAGTGTTATTTTACGTAGGTAGACTTATCGTAGGCGTGGTTTTGTAGACAGAAGTTCAGTAGTGGAAGTAGGAATGTGTCATCATGTTAATTAGTTTTTAAGAGGTACGCACGTACATAATTTTGTATACTTTTACTATTTTAGCACTTTTACTATAAGGTAGCACTTTTAGCATTAATATTATACTTTATACATATATCCAATATATAATATTTCATTTTTGCCGTCTCAACCCGGATCCTTCATCCCGAACTATGAACATGTCCAAAGATAAATGTACCAGGTATAAAAAAATAACCTTTTATTACGTGATGAAAATTTCAGTCGTTTTGAATTCACAACTAAACGTAATTCTTCAGAGTTTTTATTATTAAACTGCATTCGTATTTTAATCACAAAACTTATTTTCTTTTCTCATTTAAATAAATGCATGTCAGCCATATGTACATCACTTTAAAAAATCATTAGATTTAAACAATTTGTTGTTGTACATATAAAATAAATTCGTTAAAATGAGGATAACTAGCGGAGTACATCGTGGTGAGTGAGTGATTTTTATGATTTATAATATGTTGTATAATACCTAGAAGATATGTATAACTTTTTTTTTGTAAAATGCACTGTTTCATTTGTTGTATGAGTGAATGGGTTTTAATAAAGACAATGTGTACGTCTTGTGCCAAACTACATTGCGCGACATATCAACTACCTTCTTGTGTGCTCTATCCTTTCGCAAAATTTTCTTTCCAGAAGAGGTACAAAATAAAGAAAAATCTTTCAGCTTATAAACTTTGTTGTGAATATTACATTACATTATTTCATCAACTTGTCTTTGTCTGTCTTATGCTTTCATGTGTTAGAATTCGAACATTACTTAATCATCGTACACCGACATACTAGCGAAATCATTTACATTTACCCAACGAATCACATTCGTGCATCGTATAAACTTTCTTCCTTCTTCAAGATCTGTCGAAATTCATACTTTACATTTTCTTTCTTCAACAGCTATCTTTACAAATACCTAATGCACATATTTCGCACTCCATTTACACAAAATTCCTTTCGTCCATATCCTCCGTTGTCCAATTTAGCTTTCTGGACCCTCTTCAGCAGCTGCTAGTCATAGTTGACGCTACAGGATCCTTGTAGCATGCGATGTGAATTATTACTTTTTAGTCTATTTAAATCCGCTTTAAAGGTAAAATATTTACTTCAACACAACTTTTCCCCGTTTCCTTCTGACACCAAACAATTTAGAAGGATGTGTCCCTTCAAAATGAAGACTCTGATGTAGATTTGAAATAGGATGATTACTAAAAAGATAAAACAATGCAATGTGTTGCTCATCTAATTTATCAAATTGGTTATTTCTCAAGATGAAGATGAAGGAGGAGGAGGCGTCGGTAGTATAGAAATAGGAAGAGGAGAAATTTTGAGGAGTGTACAGTCACCAGACGAAGGTGACAGTTTAGTACCCGAACAAAGGGTATCCGGCGGTCGTCTCTTCATTCAAAATGGAAGAGACTTCTATACCAAACTCATGAGTAATGGGGTAGGCGTCATTGTACGAGGTAAGATTGCATTGCATGATGTTAAAAATATATCAACTTTCACAAACTCCATTAATTGAATGATATCGCTCATTTTAAATTCGTCAAATCTATCTAACTTAGGTCATAAAACTGCTCATATTGGCTTCGACCAAACTCCCATCTTACCACATAGGGTAAGTAATCGACCCATCACGCTTCCACCTCATACCGTCTCAAGACAATTTCATCTAATTGAGTCACCAGGAAGACCGGTAAGAATATCAGACGTTTACAAACGTTTAGATATGTTTTCATATCCGAAATTTTTAATATTAGTTTGTTCAATCTTGTAACGCACCCACATAAGTCCAGCAATGGGAAAAGTGAAAAATTTGAAATGCAATTTTTATGTTAAACCTATGTTTCATGCACACAGTTGAATAACGCAATTAGTCATCTTCTCAACTCGATCGTCCGCTCAGCTTCGCCAGACATGGTGACAAAGACCATGCTAACAACCTTCACATACCTAACCACAGTTCTCAGGCATTCGAATACCATTGTGAAAAGCCGTGAGGAGGTGAGATACGTCATGTTTTGATACACATCTTTTATGAAAATTTACTGCTCTCGGTTCCTCTACAACACTCTTCCTTTCCATACTAAAAATAAAAATGGATAACAAGCGTGTATTGTATAAAGCTATCAGAAAAAATCAGGTATATCTAATCTCTAATGATATGATGACATTCTGATCAAAAGAGATCAACCCTGCTTTCAAGCAATGTATAATGCATCATTCTACCGTTGATCTCAGCAATATACGTTATGCGAGTTATCAAAACTTTCCCTTCATATTTTTTTTCATTTCCGACATGCAAAAATCTGCTTTAATAGGATAACAATATAATACTACATTCATATTTTTTTAGACGATATCAAACGTGATGACACAAAAATTCCGTCCAACGATAGACTACACACCTAGCGTTAAAGCGGAACCTAGCAGTTTGCCCCCTGAGCTTTTGGCTTCGTTTACAGGCTCCTCCAGCTACTTTACAAATACTCTCACAACCACATACATTTACTACAATACATTTAATGTGGACACCCTCCCTGTCATTCTCACCAGCCGTGAGACAGTCACAAACGTAGTTACCTTACCAGTATATATGAGCCCAACCATGGTTGATTTGATGGCAACGGGATCAAGAGTATTCGAAACGGAAACTTATTTTACGACTTACACTTTTTCGAAAACACTTATACATGATGATTCCTCCGAAACTGATAATGTTGTCACCACAAAAGAAATAATTACTCAGGTCGTTGTCACCGAAGCTTTAGTTCCGCGTACAATTCAAGCACCTATGAACACTCCACTTCCACCAGGGGTAATGATGACGATGGATGAAATCACTAAAACATACTTTACTACGTTTACACATCTTTTTACCGAAATTGACGATGAAGGACAGCTAATCATTAGAAGTAGTACGAGTGTAGCGTCGGAAATTGTGACTGAAAAGTTGATCCCTGCAGAGTCCACGGAAACAATTGATCCTGCGTCAATGTACAAGATAAAACTCACAGCCCAGCCAACGTTCTCCGGGTGGATTACTCAGCAACATAATATGAACCATATAACCATGCGGTCCCCAGCCAATCTACTTTCAACCAGGTCAGCAGAAATCCACGACCCATTTACAGTGATGACTATGGAACCTTCGGAAACTGTGGATATACAGCCAAAAACACTAGAGCCTGTTATGATCTACGCGACCAAGACGTATTACACAACTTACACATATTTCACTACTCTGCTGGGCGACGGTAGCAGAACCAAAGCAACAATTCATTCGAGGACCAGTGTTATTTCCAAAGTTGTCACTGAAGCACTCTCCACCTCCTTCGACGCTTACTACTTGAACGCTTTGAAAAGTTCATATTTGCTCAAACATTCTACTATGATTGATATCACGTCATCAGTGAGAGAAGTTACTCCTGCGAAGGCCACCCTGGAAGCGACTGAGCGACCGGGTACGTTGATGACCCAGTCTGTATCAGAACCGCACTGGCCGAAGGATCATGACGAGCTTGCATTTGAAATGGACGGAACAACTATGAATAGTGTTGAAGGGGTTGAAGTAACCAGCAATAGTAATAACCAAGACAGTCCTGTCCAAGCTGAAATTCAAGTTTCTAGTGCATCGTCGGAAGAGCACTTTGACGAGATGAAAGAGGAAATTAACAAGATTGTTAATGTTTTAACGGATCAAGCTCAGGGAAGTGAAGAGTCGCCAACTTCTGCATTGTCTCCATCCTCCACACACGAGCCTATCTATAGTACGGCATCTGTCATCATACCAGATTCTGCTTTCAAGCATTCTCAGACTGTTCAAGATTTCCATGAAGGTCTCGGGTATGTGGAAGAAGTGACTCTAAAGGATCCTTCAAGCTATACGTTGAATGATGATGAGATCATTACGGAAAATATGTATACGGGTACAGAGCCCCCAATCACGCACATTCCCACTCCTCCTCTTCAATTCTCATCATCCCGGGTGCAACTACTTACCACGACTAAACCAAAGACTAAAAAACCCTTCAATCCTTACATAATCACTACAGATTTAAACTTATTCCCAGACATAGGATCCCCTCAGAAATCCGTCATTGTCGATATGCCTCCCGATGTTCAGGAATATTCTGACGAGGAACTGACTGGATACAACAAGGAGGACTACTACTATTCTAGCATGCTTCACGGCGACAGGTTTCCCCATAGTACTTCCATTTTGGCAAAGCGCACTGGCACGATTCTCTTTGATCCTGTCACCCCCACCTTCAAAAATCCCAGTGACCACATTCTCAATTTGGTCTCACAAATTGCGGATGATCACCACTGGACGGATTACGATGAAAACAAGGATGTTTCCAAAGAGGATGATATTGTATCTCCAAATATTTACCATATTTCCAGTACCTTCGACTCATTTCACATTCCAACTCAACTAAGTCCTGTTCCTATGAAAAGTCCAACTTTTGAGATGATTGGGAGCGCTACTAAAGTTGTTATCAAAGCCTCGAGCACCTTAAACAGCACCGGTGGCTCACATGAGGACGGAGGTGACATGAAAATCCATAATCTCGCTGACGATGACGATTTGCTGGATAGCGGATCTGGTTCTGGAAGTGGTGAAGGTCCGTTTGTCGAAGAGGTCACTGAGCACGACGAAAACACTAATTTGGATACAGAAACAGATTATAGGGAAGAAGATCACACTATAAATCCAGACGGAGGAGAAGAAGAAGAGGAGAAGAAAGTTGTGGAAGGATTTATTAAAACAACTGAATCCACAATCCCTGCATTCCCACCTCGCACCCGTTACACTACTAGCCATAGACCGAATAAAAAAAAGAAAACAGAAAAGCCTTTGTTCGCCGAAGGGGATCTTTTTTCACAAGAGGAAGATTCAGGTGAAAGCTCCACCAAAGTTTATTCCCTCAAAGTGCCCCACCTGGACATTCTCGGCGGTGGAGATTCTGTTTCAGATGAAAGTGAAAATAACAGCGAGAACAAGAAAGAAAGCGATCAAGAGAATGATGAATTATCCAGTGAGAGCGTGGAACGACCTCACGACGATGTTTCCGGATTTCAAGGTCCTGGTCCCAGTAAAAGTAGTATATCTTTTCCAGCCTTAGGTCCAGGAATAACTGCCCCAGGAGCAGGGCCTGTCGCCTCTACAACTGGGATTGACTGGAAGCCTTTGCTGAAACTTGGAGCTATTGGATTAGGAGGACTTGGCGCCTCGAGTTTGACAAAACTAGCCCCCTGGTTTAATACCATGGCAGGTTCTTTTATGAAAGGAGGAATACTCCCGTTAGCACGAAATGATACTTATTCGAGCTACACCAACATAAACACTGGAAATAGCAAACCAATTTTTTACAGACATCCCCCAAAAGACAGTACATTAGTCCAGCATTCTGATCCTGTCTACATTCCTGTAGGAGGAATGGACGATGAAGAAGATAGACCGTCAGACGAGAGAATTCTTCGAAGACCAATAACATCCCATGCCAAAGAGCAAAATTTCCGTCCAGTGAGCGTAGAGCGAGACCACTTTCCACCAGGAAGAGGTCATTCACCCCCATTTGATTTCGGTCCTGACCTCAAATTCCCTCCGAAGCACAATTTCAACTTCAAACCACCCAATGACCACTTGCCAAATATTTATTCGCAAATAAATGACTTAAATCTACACAAAAATGGCGAATTTACTCTAAACGATCCAAATCTTCGGGTTATCAATGGAGGTCCAGGAGACGCAAATAATTCTCCGTCGGATTTGCCTATGGAAGGAAAAACGGATTTTATTTTAAGACCAATTCAAAATATTTTTAATGGGAAGCCTATCTTTGACTCTCCTAAGCCAGGACCAATAATTCCACTACGACCATTCCAGTCCGGAGAAGTTGTTAAGGTTCCACGACCTGTTTACCGACCAGGAGGAGAAATCCGACCCACTCATGAGTTTACTGATGCCATTAATGACATTCCAGATTCGTCTCATGGTTTCGATGCTCCACTCCGAAAGCCAATCCCCGATATTCCATTGCTTCGACCAGTCCCTCCTACTGATGGTATTATTCTTCCCCATAGGATTCGGGATCATCCAAACAATTTTGGTCAAAGGCATCCTCCAAATCCGGATATTCTACATGCGTTCAAACACCCTTTCATGCATCCCCCAAGATTACCTCAAACTTCGAAAGAGGATTGGCCCAAACAGCTACATCCATTTAAGAATTCTGGGGAACAACACCACTTTCCAAATAAAGGATTCGATGACATTCTAAATATGAGACCTCCTCTCCCACCGATGGAAAATAGTCCTGGAAGTTTTAGCCAGGAGTCCAGTCTTCAACCTTTGAAACCTTTTGGTACTCCACAATCTCCTATTCGGAACGGGGAAATTGGATTGCTTAGACCACCTGGAATGCCTAATCCATTTGGTCGTCCCAACCAAGAGGATCGGAGCAGACCGTTTGGCCAGCGACCATCAAATACTCAAGATGACGCCAGTGAAGAAAATGTTTTTAAGAATATTTTTGGAATTCGACCAACACCTGAATCAAACGATAATAAGCCTCTTAACAGTCCGGAAATTAATTTCTTTCCCCATAACGCCGGCAAAGGACCATTCAGTCCTATTCAAAGTAGCGAAAAAGATAATCCCTTTGATGCTCCCAAATTCGGAGAAGGACTGCCGCAACCTCATCCAACAGGGATAGCCGGTCAACCATCGAATCAATTTGGACACAACGAAGATGATCTAAGTCACGAAGAATCTTCAGAAAATCCGTTCCAACATGAATTCAAAAAGCTTTCTCCTCCCGGACGAAAACCTTCGTGGCCACCTACGAATTCAAATTCACCTATGAGCTATTCATATTTTGAAGATCTTAGCCATCATTCGAATCAAGGTGCGCCAGCGAATAATGAAATACCTCCTTCACCTTCATCTCATACACCACCAACACATAACGTGGAAGGAATCCCAGCTGCTCCTCCTTTAGCATTTCCACCTACAAAACATATTCCTCCTCATCGTCAGCGCCCTTCAACTGTTTACATAGTTCAACATGAGGAAATGGACCCTCCAACTACCACGACTACCACTCCTGCTCCAATTAATTACACACCAGCAGCTTCTGAACTCCAGGAAATGGATGATGATCGTGACCAGGACCACGATGATCATAATGATCATCATGACGATCGTAATTTTCATAATGTAGATGGTGTGACTCCATATCCCAAGCTAGTGATAAAAGAAATCCCAACAAGACCTGTTGTACCTTATTACCGACGGTCTACGACCACCATGGCACCACCACCTGGTCCTGGACAAAACCCAACAAATCGCGCTACCATCGCCAAACTGTTCATTCGTAGGTTCAGCACGACCACTCCGTTCCCCACCACCTTAGAAGATGATCTAGAAGAAGATAATACTTTACCACCTCGCTTTGTTACTTGGCGTGCTAGGCCAAAGCCCTACTTCACTACTTCCTCCACAACCACTCCAACGCCACCCCAGGCGTTACCTCCAAACTCATTTATGAACGTTAGCAAGAGTAATTCGAACGCTGACACTGTTGTAGACAGTTGGCTTGTCTCTCCTACCGTAAATGACTTGCAAGAATTTCTAGATGATTTCAAGAGTAAATTTAATGGAAACCCAGCCGATAGCAGCCCTTTAGATAGTATAACTGCAAGCACAGCGAGTCCACCAAGTAGACAAAATATCATTTTACCTCAGAGACTATCCAGCACATCATCTACAACAACATCCCCTCCATTGTCGCAAGGTAGTGAAGGGGACTCTTCCGAATATGATGATGATGACGCTTTTGACGAAGAATTTGGGTCTGTGGTAGCTAGTTCTGAAGTGAACTCGACAAATGGTGGTCATCCAAATCACCACCCTATTCACAAAGCACCAATCGATGTAGATCACTACTTTAGCACTGGGCAAGGAGATTTCGCTCAGTACTATAGTGGCACAGAAGACAGAGATACCATTATTGACCCTGTGAATCAAAAGATTATCAAGTCGCCATACGACAATCATGCTGTAGACCATAGAAGGAATGTATCACAAATCATAAACAGATTTAGAGCCACCTCATCTTCAACAACACGACCTAGGCCGATTCATTTCCGCAATCATACAACAAATCGAGGGGATTTCCAAAATGAGGATGA
>JAHZNA010000206.1:0-16254 GCA_027743935.1 Sinodicranocentrus sp. ZH6
ATCCTAACTAGATGAGACGTTAGCTGGTGGATTGTATTAGTATATGGGCTTTTGGGATTTTGGCCGGCTGCCAAAAACGAGAGCTTTGTCACTGCTCCTGAAAATATCCACAAGAGGTACCTACACTCCACCGAGTTTTGTATCGTCTTCATTCCTATGATGAAGAATTGGGAAAACGTTTATGCTTATGAGGATATACTTATGTATATTTGTGAGAAAGGAAACTTTCCATCGTATCAAGACAGCGTCCTCCGTTCCAAAAGGTATCTTTCCTTTTTACATCAATCATGCCAGACGTCTACACGTAACCTTGAAAAGGGATACAGGATATTTTTTCTTGTTGGGGTGGTCCTCTCGGAATAATTTTTTTGGGAAGGGAAAGCCTTTTCCTTAAATTACATTTTACTCTGATTCGTGTGGGATGTAGAGATAAAGGGAATGTGAGAGGAAAGAAAGGCTTGTTTTTTCAGGCTTTGGGAGATGTAAACTTACACCTACTTGTAAAGGAAAATGTCAGAGGAAATTAATGAGGTTGAGGGTTGAGATAAGATAAAGAAAGGAAAAAGAAACAAAGTCTTACCGTGTAAATCCTTCGGGCTGCATCATGGATTGCTATGATGTGGGTGATCTTATGGCGATCCAGCTGACTCGCATCTTTGGAATCCTGAGTGGAGAAAGGAAGCAAATTAATTATCATACAAATATTTTCCAACGGATTAATAAAGTTTTTAGAGTAGTCAAGTTTTGCTTACTCGATAATTACCAACGTACAGGCCTGGTAGAACCTGCAAATTTGATAAAACAAAAATTTTAAGCAAACAAACAAACAAATTGTGTTAGATTTAAGCGTCTTCAAAAAAACTAATAGTCTTGTTATGCCCTGTGGTATGTTCAGATTTCAGATATGGTATTCCTGTCCATATAGAATTAAATAGTGCAATCAAGTAGAAATAACACCAACTCAATTTGGTAAAAATACACTCAAACTTGGATAACATTTTCCAATTACAGATAAAATGACACTCGTCTTCTGCCCAACTTTTAATTAACTTTTTGACCCATCACCACAAAAATCCCCTTTTACCCAACATCCCCGCCCAAAACACGTGAAGGACTTTGGCAAACATGCAATCCTTCATTTTTCATAACTCTCCCCGGGATATATGTGAAAATACACGTGTAAAGTGCTCGTATGCTCAGTTAGCTGTAATTGGTACATATATACTACATGGCTTCAGTGAAAAATTCGTATTCATCCGACACACTCTCATATAAACTTTTTTTGTATGCAACCAGAAAAAGGGGAAATCCGCTGGGGAAAAAGAGTGGCATGCTTAAGGACATTTTTCGGTGGAGTCGTTTTACCTAAACTTTGTTTTCCCATTTCAAGCAAAGTCTATGCCACTCTTTTCTCCCAGGTATAGACCACAAACACTAGCCAACTTATACTGCTTGTTGTTTCCGGCCCATTGCTCACACATGCATATGTATACTTTCCGTCTATTAATTCCTCTCTCGTGCTAGAGGTAAACATTCTTATTCCTCTTGGTCTCGTTTCTTCAATATAAAAATATATTTCCACACTTTCTTCACCTACTGACGTGTTTTTCTTGTGTGTGTGCAAGACTATTCCTTTGGCATGTTATTATATACTAAACTGCTAATCAATACATAGCTTACTCAACAAACCGTGTTTCCTTTGAGGGCAATATATGAAACATTGATAATGTTTAGACTTTCTCCTCCTTTCACAAGCTTTTCCTTTCAGCTGAAAGGTTTTTTCCAAAAGGTAACCACACATGTACAGCATTCTAGTCCATTCACTCTCTCACTAATCATTTGACGTAAAAAGTAAATGAATGTCATGACTCTTATGAGAAAAGTAACTTTCTCCTATATACCACTATACCCCTTTCAAACGTAGACTTTTTCCAGGGAATATTATTATTTAAGAGTGGAACTTCAGGTTGGGCCTGCATGCATTCATGAAAAGGAGTACACAACTGAGAGAAGGGATTTTTCTTTATACTCATGGGCATACATATAAAAAAAGTCTCTAATGATAATGACGATTTGTTTACTTAGTGCTTTTACGTGAGAAGCATGCACTGGATGGTAAATGTTGTCCTCGGTGAATACTATTTATCCCGTTTTTATTTCACTTTCCAGCAAGGTGAAAGCACTATGCAGACCTTAGTAATGAGGGTCTATTAACACGTATCCGTGAAATGAAAGCGCTATTCATGTCAGCCCATTTGGAGAAAATAAAAAGTACAAAGATATCCCATGTGTAACCGGGTGTTTAATGATTCTCCGTTGATTATTACTATTCCAAACGTTTATAATAATGTAATTTAATATTTACTAAGGATAGGGTCCCACATTGGGGAAATATAATACTTTCTCTCACGAGAGAAAACTGAAGCTTCTCTTGCTACCCATGCACGTGCCTGCTTTCCTCTTTTATGACACCTGCCATGTGTGTAGCTATTTGTATGTGTTGTGTGCTTGAGGATAATACGAATTGACTCATATATGAAGAGAAACACGAAGCGGAACTATGTTCCCTGTAAAATTACATTGAATTGCTAGGCATTCAAGTTTTTTGACCTGGAAGTTTTTTATGTCCTTTTTTCCAAAGGGGAAAGCAAGGTAGGCCAATTGTAGCACATAGTATATTTACTCCCGACATTAATACATATGTGCTAGTGTACGTGTAAAGAATGTCAATGTTGAAGTATGGGTCAGAGCACAGTCAACAACATAATATATATTGACGACTCCACGTTCAATGCACCTTCACCAAGAATGATAATCCCTCATGAAAAACTTGAAGAATGTAACTTTCCCTTCTTATACACATTGAGAAACGTGTTTTTGGAGAAAATTCAATGGTTTTCTTATCGCGGAAGGAAAGAGTAGGGGAAAAATGGGACTACGACGTCCTACAAAATTGCATGAAATCGATTATTCATAACTATCTATTTTCGTTATTGTTATCTGGCAATGGGGATAAATGAAAAAATATACATTCCACATATCTTCAGGAAGCGTTGAACTTTCTCCAAAAATACATTTCCTCTCAAAATCTTGTACTCAGCAGTATTCCCACATTTGTAGCATCATGTGAATGGATAAATAATGACACTAGTCATTTTGAACTCAGGGGAGACGCAAGAAAAGGGTTAGATGCCAGGTTGAAATATGGATTTTGTCCAGATTTCCAACCATCTGTATTCTTCCCCACAATGAGATTTTCTCAAAGTGGGATTCACTTTAAGTCCTCAACTCTCTCCCACACACGCTCATTCTCATGTTCCCTGTCACCCAGTGTGAAGGTAAAGGTGGAGAAGAATTAACCTCAACAGCTGCTGAATAAAAAATATTCAAGGAGAATTTATTATATTTTTTTGCTTACCTTATTCATTCCATTTCCCATTGTGAGCGGACGGACGAGAGAAAAATTGTAGCTTCATTGAGTATGAAGCAAGTTGTTTCATGATTTCCTTGCAAGTCTTCTGAGTTGAGGAACTTTGAAAATAAAGGATTTTGAGGAAAATAAAGATTCGAAGAGGATCCGGATAATAGACACATTTCATACAGACTTTTTAAAAAATCTTTTATTGAAGAGTGGACAAATTTCTCAATGAAAACAAAAATATGGATATAGTTGTCAACTCATAATAAACGCATGGTTGAACCCTTCCCACTGGAAATATTATGCACCTTCTGGTGGAGAGTGGTGCGTCCACCAGGATAATTCTAGCTCGACTGGTAAGAAAACTACAAAGATTAGCAAAAGGATAGGCTCCGACTGGCACGATGATCGTGGCAGGTTGTACACATTTTTATTTTCCCCCTTTCTCAGGGAAAATAAGCGGACAAGAGGAAAAAGAGAAAGTAAAATGGGTTTTTTCAGTTCGTCCAAGTCGGCTACAATAAACTGCCCGAGCCTGATGGCAGCTTGTACACTACTGCAGAAAATCCAACCGATTCACAGAGAATCACACAGTGAGTGTGGCCAAGTTTCTCTGTGAAAGAATCCACGAGCTTTCTCTTATATCTTGGTTGGTTTGGTCCCACTGTTTTTTGTATTGTGGAACCGATCTCCCATGCATATGCTTGTTCCTTTGAGCTGCGCGGAGCGGAATGAAACTATGCGAGGGAAAAAAATACAGAGAAAGCTGAGAGAAAGACATACAACTTTCTCCCTATTCGTATCATTCTACCCTTGTTCTTTTTCTTGTGGGGAGAGAAAAGAAAGAAAAAACTCGAGAAGTTCAACATACCCTGTGCTCGTTTTTTGTGCGGTATATGCGATATCTTCAATTTTTACCACTGCTATTTTCCTTTCTCATGGTGTCTTCAAAGTTGAGGAAATATTGTAAAGGGAACGTGAATGTGTTGAGTCCCGTGGTGTGCTATGCCTTGGAGTACGGGCACCAACAAGAGTTTCCCTTTTGTTCCAAAACTTTCTCCTTTGAATGGGACACTAGAGTAGACCAACAAGATAGTTTGAACAAGTGCTACTACGCGGTAAGAAGCTTTACATTCTTTACCACTCGTATAAATACCATAAGATTCTCTGTGATCTTTTATCTTTAAGGATATACAAAAACATGCACAACTTTTCCTCGGGATATTGGGGAAAAAATAAGAAGTAGATAACAAGTATGCGTAGGGTTTTTTGTGTGGATGAGTTCCTAACCTTATTAGGAGCTGGATGGAGGGAAAACGGACTGAGACTATGTCTATGTTACTTTCTCCTACTGAATCTTCTCCACTTGAGATGGATAAGCTGCAGTGTGTGGAACTGTGGAAAGAAGTAAATATTATTAGCTGGGGAAAGTACTTGTGTTGAACTTGTAGAGTAATCGGTAGAGAAAGGGATTGCATGCATTTTCATTCCTGTTATGTCTCCTTGTAATGTCTATTTAGTCTCTCGACTTTGTTCTCTGCATTACTCATAAAAACTCTGCAGCTCTACATGCCCTGCATTCTCATATTTCAAGGGGAACTTTTAGTGTCTCAAATCACGTCCACTCTTTCCGAAGATAAGTTCCAAAAAAAAGTTGGGAAAGGAATAATAGTTAAACGTAAACATGAGTATCAGACGAGTCAATAGGGATAGGTGGAGAAGGAATGTTGGCTTTAGAAAAGGAAAGTTTTACTCAAGGGAAAGTTGCGGATGGGAGAATGTTGAGAAAAAATGATATCCTTGACAGGAATGTAATTTATGTTCATAATCTTTTACTACATCAACAATCAATCATCTTGAATTACTTCGCATCTGTCCTTTATCAATGTTTTTAATGGGAGAATGTTGAGAAAAAAATGATATCCTTGACAGGAATGTAATTTATGTTCATAATCTTTTACTACATCAACAATCAATCATCTTGAATTACTTCGCATCTGTCCTTTATCAATGTTTTAATCCTAAAGTGGTTAAAAGAGTTGAGGAGAGATGTGTGCTCTAACTTGATGAATGTTTGTGTACCCACGGATATATTGGGGATTTATGGATTGACGACGTAGCGCTTTTTCCAAGGGCGAAATTGATTACCTATTATTTTTATAGTTAAGAGTTCCCTTATTCTATGTAATTGCGACGTGATAAAAAAGGAACACTTGTTTTAGTGGAATAATTTCCTGTGAAAACAAAATGTACTTACGTTAATGAATATTTTCAGTCTACAAAGTTTATTTTACTTTAATTAAATCTACATATATCAGCAATATTCAGCATTTTCAGCATTACATTGGGATTATATATGGAATTTGGAAATGTAGCAAAAACAAAGCTTTTGGCTTTGGTAGCGGAATAACAATAAAATCCACACAGGTTTTAGGCAAGCTCTGTGTCGGTGGTCGCTTTCCAAAGGAAACTCAAGTGTGACATTTGTTCCATCTATGGTTGCAGTTCTCAATGGTTCACTCCAAGCAGAGTCCAATCCAGTCATAGTTTTGAGGTTTATACACGGAGCCCGCCACGAGATATTATGTATGCATCCCATCAGCTGGATATAGCTGGATACCCTTTTTTTAGCACATACTGGAATTCAGTCAAGTTGTGATTCTCCAGAGAGTCGTTGGATTTTCTTGAGGATACTGGACAGTTTTTGCTAACTCTCGTAGTGGCTGTCATTGTTGTGACTGTGGACTGGGAATCAGGGGGAATAAATAGTGAAAAAACAAATAACACAAAGTAACAAGTTCAGCACGTTAATCAGTGCTTCTCATCTGTGTCGAATGTATGTTGTGAGTTATATTATTTGGTGAGTACCTACTTATCTTACAATTGTTTGTTTTTCAAATTGTCTTCAGTTGTTTTGTTGAGTCATCATACAGTCATCAGTGCACGTGCACACATAAATTACTACTTACAATATTAACCCATTTATTGTTGGCAGTGTGTTGGTAGTTTTGTTTATCGCATCACACTCGACGTACCGTTATGCACAGACAATTGGCGATAGACATTAAGATAAGCGTAATTGCTTTACTGCATGTGCATGGCGATATCGCTTTTGATCGTCGGTGCGCGGTACGGTATGCGCTTATAGTACAATTACATAAATACACTACCAACTACTGACTAGTAGCCAGATGTGTATTTGATGAGCAAAAAATGACTGACTCTTATTTTATTACTATTCATTGCTGAGTACTATTGACTGGTTGATGATGTTTTAAATGAAGTCAAGACATTGTCACCTCCTTCATCTTTAAATGGTACATAGCAAGCAGTAGAATCTTAATCTTGGAGCATTCAGTGCATTACTGTATACTGTATACATGTCACTTGATACACATCAACAACATCAACCATTGTTATTCTTATCACATCAGTGCAGTGCAGAAAACTATTTTTCCACATTCATCCGTAGATGGATCAGATGTACACAATTGACCAGATATACATATACTAGCTATGTATAAATTTATTGGTTGGCAAAAATTATATTATGCTTCTTTCTGACGACTTTCGATCTCTTGTAGCGTGCAATATCAACTTGTACACTGATATAGGTACGATTTCTTGTAGTGTCAAAAGCTGACATCAAATATAGACTAGGTGACTGTATATTAGTGGCATACATAAGTTAAGTACAGGTGATGTTAGTATGTTAAG
Source organism: Sinodicranocentrus sp. ZH6 (assembly GCA_027743935.1). Taxonomy (NCBI): domain Eukaryota; kingdom Metazoa; phylum Arthropoda; class Collembola; order Entomobryomorpha; family Entomobryidae; genus Sinodicranocentrus; species Sinodicranocentrus sp. ZH6. The sequence continues at coordinate 7,136 of JAHZNA010000206.1, forward strand.
TAAGTAAGTATGACTATGACATAGTTGCGGACATTTGGAGATGTATGATAGGTTGTGTTTTGTGTTATGACTATGACTCATAATATGACGACATTCATGCACGAATTTTGTGCTTGAATGATTGTCCATTCACTATTCCATTCCAATCTAAATCCTTTCTGTATATTGTTTGTATAACCACATTATCTCATTTTATTCTTGGAGCGTAGTATTATATATTTGCACAGTCTGTAGGACAGAAATGAGTAATTTGTTTTATCAACTGTGATGAACTTGTAATGTAATGTGCTCTCGTCTCGACCAGCGAAAGGTAATTCTTGTAAAAGTTTGTGCGAAAAAGTGTAAAAGAGGATCCAGCAAAAAAACTGAATACGTGAGTTTTATTTAGAGTGAAACCGGAATATTATTTGATTATTTGCAGTTTTNAGAGTGAAACCGGAATATTATTTGATTATTTGCAGTTTTAAAAATTGGTAGGTTTCAAATTGAAAAAGTGTGCTGTGTGTAGAAATGTACGTGCACTCATGAATTCCTCATACATGTATAGAGTAATTTAAAAGTTTTTATAAATGGAACAATGGAAACATTACCATACCACTCGTAAATGTAATATGAGCCTATCCGCATAAATATTGTTGGGATTGAAATAATTAAGTCTAACTGTCAACCTTAAAACCTTTGATTTTAATTGAGTTGAGATACTTAATGATATTGATTTTTTTTATTCGTGTAGATTTCAAGGAAAAATCATCTGAAGATCTTTGCCATTAATTGATTAAAAGAACTCACCAGACTTTCAAAATGGATGGTATGTAGCATTGTTATCAAATCACAATATTTAGTGGCCAAATAAGTGACATCATTAAAAATTGATAAAAAGAACTCACCAGACTTTCAAAATGGATGGTATGTAGCATTGTTATCAAATCACAATATTTAGTGGCCAAATAAGTGACATCATTAAAATGGAATGCTAACTTGAAAATCATATTTATTTCCCGTAAGTTTGATATACATTAATTAAACTGCTAGTATAAAAAGTCACACTAATTTAAATTTAAATAAAATCTAAAGTATATTCTCTTTTGTTTTAAAGGTTACACAAAATATGGCTTCTGTCAGTAAAAGCTTAGAAAAAGCTATGAATTCTATGGATCTAGAAAAGGTATCGAAAATCATGGACAAGTTCGAGAACCAATTTGAAGACTTGGACGTCAGAACCAAGGTAAGCTATGGACGCAAAACTTATCCCGCTATGATGCTTAACTCAAACCAAAACTTAAATATAAACATGCTTTAAAATATTTGTCAGGTTATCGAAGACGCTATGGGATCCGCAACTACTTTAACCACTCCAAAGCAACAAGTTGACTCTTTAATTCAACAAATTGCTGAAGAAAATGGCTTGGAAATTGAAGAAGCAATGGCTGCTGTTCCAACAACAGCGCTTAAAGATAATAAGCAAGCAGAGCAGGAAGGGGATCTTTCCAGAAGGTTAGTTTATGTCGATTTATGTGTACACAAAAGTTTACACGAAATATATTTCTCGATTAAACATATTAATAACTCTTGGTTTATTTCTAGACTTCAAGCTTTACGAAATTAAGTCACGTTACCTGAAAACTTATCGGAATATTCTTAAATTCAGCGCAAGTGAACCTTATTTGTATATTGTCTATAAATACTTCTCTCGTTTATTCGGTTCTGGGGTTTGTACTGATTACGCAAAATTCAATATAACACTAATTCCAAATGTTTTGCAATTATAAGCATGTATTTTGGTGATAGATTCAATTATCATTTTGTTATAAACTTATGTTCTACCGTCCAAACTACGTATGTTTGATTTTGCTAGTTAAAACATTTCAAGCTAATTGTTACAATGTTTATCCCGTTAGTGTATATTGTTGCTTTTGTAAATGGCAGATTTGCATGATATGTTATGTGACGTGTATAAGTGACATTGAAAGTAATTTAAAAAAAGCTCACAGTTGTCAATCAATCAAAACTAAAACCGAAGTTATTTTACCAAATGTATAAAGTATTATTTGCCCCCAGGCAGCGGAAGTTGTTTCGCTGAAAGCATGTTGTCCAGTAATATATTCGCATATTTTGTTTCGAATTTAATAATACTCTAATTGTTTTTTTGAGATTCTTGAGAAACATCAAATATGCACATTTTCATTCACGTATCTAAAATCTATATGCGTATCGGAGATCATCATTCTTCTATATACTATTGTGCACAAGATAATTCAGAATCAGACAATTTATGAAATTAGAAATTTAACTCGTGTCGGATACTCGTGTAGGTTAATATTCGGTAAATGTTAGGGAATAGTGTTCACGTAAATAAATATTGAATTCTTTTACATCTTTTTATGCCATTCAAAACGTTTTATTTTACTGATTATATATCAGATTACGCAACATGACGCTATTCGTATGTATAAAGTTACAGGTTTTACAAAAGGTACACTGATTTTAATTCACCATCTTAAAATATAATGGATTCCTGTTAGAATGTTCGTACTTTGTATCATAGTCTTTTTTAGGGATTCAATGAAATTCAATATATTTGTCTATTTGTTACTACATTTACAACTTATTTATATATTACGATTATAGGCAGTATCAGTACATTTCCATTTCCACTCCTCCAAACAATCCACAATAGATTAAGGAGCGTCTTGTTCAAAGAGTAGGATAAACAGTAGCACCGGAAATCTGTAGAAAAAGAAGACCAAAGTAAATATGTACCATTCACCTAAATGCTTGAAGTTGAATGTTTAAATAATCTGAATTTAATTGAAAGGATACCAATTTACCATGCACCGAATACCACAGACAGCCTGGGAGCAGATGAAAGATAGAATAAGAGACATTAGTCCTTGTACCATTCCACAGAGAGCCATTATAGCTCCCATTATCGTTACCGTTAGGTCTCCAACACCAAACCCTATTCGTTATTTATGATATTACTTGATAAAATCTCAACAGGGTTGTTTTGATGAAGTTAGCAAGAATTAGATTATGTGTGCTTGGAGGATTTTCCAATTTTATCAAATGAGAAAACAACTCAAAACTAATGAATTTCAGGTGTGTTTGATGAAGAACCATGTATTTTTATAATTACCTATAGCCCCTTTATAAGTACAATCCTTGAGAGGAGATTGTTGCAAGCAGGAACCAAACACGGCCACAATGTAATATCCGACTCCAACAAGAGGCACCGTTAAAACGAACTGAACCACTTGAAGAACAAATATGGCAACAGTGCTGAATACACAGAAGAGGAAACCCAATATTTAGAAATCACTTCTACCAAAATCATTTTCCTAGAATAAAACCCCCTTTTTTAATAGATATATCTCTCGAATTAACTTTACCTCTGAGGAGAAGGCTTCCACCCATTGTATACCGTGACAATCCCTGTGATAGCATAATATAACGCTCCCCAAATGCCAATTCCAATTTTGATTCCTTCATTATGAGCCAAAGCAAGCATGGTGGTCTGTGTGAGAGAAATAGAGAGAGCGTTATCGAAACCACAACTTTAATTGAATTCTACCACTCGGCCAAATTTACTTTTCCTCCATTACAATGCATCATTGTCACAAGTTAATCTAAACCCGTAGCGCACACACCTGAGCACAGAAGATTATCACAGCGAGGATTACACTCGTGACACCGCAGTGCTTGATGATGATGATATCAGAAGGAGCCAATGTAAGATCCGGAGGAGGTGATGGCATAGAAGGATCAATTTCCACAGGTTTCGCATCTTCCGTTGGCGGCGGCTGTTGTTGTTGAGGATAAAGACTACTATCATGGAGCTCCACACTTCCACAGCTTTTCATTGATCTCCTATCACACTCATAGCTAGTCTATTGACAAAAGACAAAACAAAACTCATTACAGAAAAGAAGAAAATAATATCTCCATCTCACACATTTCTCTCGATAATCACTAAAAGCCCTTGAAGGGGGAAAGTAAGACACTCACTTCAGAATTGTCCTTTATATGACCTCCATAAGCGAGAAAGTAGCAGTTGTAAGCGTTGAAAGCATTAAGGACCAGTTCAGTCATGCTGAGGAACATCATGAGGAGATTTGTCGTTAAGATGGTTATTGATGATCCTACTATAGCCCTTCCTAGAAAATAATTGCAAACATGTAGACTCCTCCTTTTGGCATGGAATACGGAGATGGAGCGTGATGCCTCATCCAAATATGCTTTTAGCAACCACTTCTAAAGATCTCTTCATAATGCTTCATGTACCAATATATACTTCTCCCTATTTAATAGTCCTCTCGACACAGACCCTTTTAAATGCTTTTCTCTGAGAAAAAGATTCCTTTTATGCCGAGCCATATTATGAAATCAACCTGTGTACACATCCCAACCACTACTATTACCGGTTGTGAAAACCCTGAATGAGAGAAGATGATCACTGCCTCTCCCTCCATGAATAACTTGTCTACACGCCTTGATTTGATCTCATTTGAGCGGTATTCATTCATCTATGCTTGAGAACATCTTTCACATTTTGATGAATACCAGAGGACAAGTCACGGTTGTTAATCTTTGCGATATAATTACGTTTTTCTTCTCCCTTTAATTCCTCTCCCTTAATTCTTCCCGAACACACTTTCTTGTCAAAAGATTTCCTCAAAAGCCTTCGTAATTTCAACCTGGGTAGATGTATGACGGAAGAAGACCAAGAAAAAAATTGCTAAAAGCATTCATTAACCAACCACATAGTTTGCATTATACTCTGCTCCACACAAAAGCTATTCGTTCCTATTAAAAAAACTCCTTTCTATCCCTATCATCCCAGACCAGATTGAAGATTTAAGTTATATAGGTTTTTTTTAGAGGAAATGAAAATGTCAGAGAGAAAAAGGATGAACCCTATATAAATATATGTGAGGAAACTGCAAAAACCATACCATGCTCATCCGGGTCCCATTTGAAATTGTAGACGATGAGTACTGTGCAACAAGCTGTAAACAAGGGGATGGCGATTGTAGCTGAAATGATTTGAAGCACGAGAACAGCAAGAAGTCTGGAAAGGAGAAGAAAAAAACGTGGAGTGAGCAGTAACCAAAAAGCCCTCTTTATATTGCTATTGTATTAACGTGAAAGAGTGAAAGAAGCTTGTATGGATGTTCATGCCAATATATGTGTGATATTGTGTCTCTTGTGTAACCGAGTATTTCTCCCTCCAATAAAATATATGTTACGCTTGGGTGCTCTTTCCTCAGTACAAAGAACTCAGTTTAATTACATGGTGCTTTTCACTCTCTTACCCGTTGAAAGTACATCTTGCCGACCAGAATAGAGCTAATCCTGCAGCCATAAAAAAGAACCATGCTGTCCACACTCCGGTAAGTGATCTAGTTGCAAATTCATTAGAAGCAGCGATAGCCACCGTCTACGAGAGAAAAAGAAGGGAGAATGATTGGAGAAAGTAACAACTTGTCTGTCGAGTTCGAGGTTGAAATATATTGCGGAGAAAAATTGAGTCTTTTTATTCCCCTCTATAACCCCAGGGCTCCCTTTTATTTTACAAAGTCGCTGTGGGAATGTTAATAAAAAAGAGGATACGTCAAGGAGGCGTTGTTTACCTGTGACAATACTATAATGACAGCGACCGCAATCTCTGCGATGGATACTGCTCGTATCAGTTGAACCTGGGACCACACTGTTACGCATTTTTCGTGCTTTGAGCTATGCTCCTTTTTAGGCTTTTCTTTTTTAGGCTTTTTTGTCGTCATTATTTATCTTAATGGGTTATCCTGGATAACCAAACTGATTGAGATATGAGTACACTGTATGAGTATTTGAATAATATTTGGTTATCATTTGAGTTCACCTTGTCGAGATAAATCTACACTGTAAAAAGTTATGAAATTCCTCTACACACTATATTTTCTTCGAGACCACAGGGTGTGGACGTGGACAGTGACAATTTCAACACTTTTATAAGAGGAACAAGGCAGGACTAATTCGGGAAGGAGAAAGTACCACAAAATTTAAGCTGTGTAGAAATAACGAGTGTGCTTGCTAAGCAAATAGAGTCAGAACACGAAAACAGTACAAACTATCCACCTGCCTAGCTAAACATTTGTCTTTTCGTGGAAAAATACATATGTGTATTGGTATATAGTAATTTGGGAAAAATAAGTCAAATCCTTCAAATCCTCGCACGTATTTGATATGTAGCTGGATATAAGAGAAAATTCCATCCAATAAATTCTCTCCTTGTCTTACTTCCACCAGAGGAGGGCGACCTTATGTTTCAACCTCAAAATATTGTTTCCAAACTTTCAATATATATGGTCGTCTATAATGAAGAAATGATTGTATTTCCATTTTTCGAATTTCCACACAACTTGAGTAAATGTCAGAGGGTTGACGTAGAAGGAAAACATGTTGCAGGAGCGGCTCTCTCTTTCTAATATGTATGTATATCGACGAGTGTGTTTTGTTTGATAAGAGGGAAAAGACAAAAACATTGGAATATTCGAGAGTGAAGCATGTGAAACCCATATATTTCTTTTATTGTCCTCCATCTCGCAGCTACTGTTCTCATCCATAAATAATTTCACGGTATTGATTTCTCCTCTTCTCTTATCGAGGAATGGAAAGAGAAATTTTTTTGACGAGGGGAATTATACATGCGACTTTGGCACGTTTGGCTTGGCTTATTTGATAGTTGGATTTGAGGAAAAAGTTGCAATGCAATATTATTTAAATGTTTCCTTCAAAAAGTTATGAATGCAAATGAAGGGTGAGGTGAGGTATTCAAGAGTCAGTTTTCCGTCACTAGTAAAGCGCACCATGACACAGGAAGGAAGTCTGTGCATGGCCTTTTATCGACCAATTATTGACTTACTTGGATATCCAATATGCATGCACAAGTCACTAATATTCATGGTGGTAAAAATATTGATGAGGTTTAATGATTTTTCCACTGCTTTGCGTCGCACTAGTAAAAACATACTTCGACTTTTCTCAACATATGGCCTTGCTACTTTGTCCCTCAAGAGGGGAAAGGACAAAACATTGATAAATCCACACTCATCTAGCTTATCTCTTCCATCTACAATTTAAAATTATTATAATCCTATCATCCGAAATTTCCTTCAAAAAGGACACCCACGTAGAAAAATAGGAATCTCAAGTTTACACAGAGAACTGATGTACAGCGCACTTTCAACTGAATAGCACTATTTACATGAAACTTTTCACTTTGGTTTGCAGAGATGGCTCCATTGGCTCCTCGTCTCGGCCATTTGTTACAAGAGTATAGAAACTCTCTCCAGCTTTTCCTCTCCTGTTTGGTTCCATCATTTCCCAAACACAATGCTCTTCACTTGCTTAACTCGGAAAATCGGATTTATCTACCATCTGACTCAATACTTTACTCAAAATAGGTAAAGTTTTGTGGGGAAAGTTTGACTTTTTTTAGGAGATTTTTTTCTCTTTCATATCAAACTGCAACTTCTACATGTCGTGACTGTGACGTGACTTTCCAGACACTGTATGGCATATATATACATGTTTTTTATTATTTGAATACATATAAAAAAAGCTGGAATGTCTTGGTTTATAAATTTCCCTCACAACATCCATACGCAGCCCGACATTTACGTATGAGTAAGCTTATTTCAAAAACGTGAATGCATTCTCTTTCCCCAGCAAAATCTCATCTTTGGAGGGAGGAATACATGGAAAAAAGTAAATGTGAAAGTTTCCAATTTCCGAACTTGTATCCTGAATCTCGTCCTCCCATCACTGTATAAAATTCTCAGTGAGCTTTCTCTCTCGGAGAAAGTTTGCAAACTAAAACTGCACGTTGAGAAAGATTGACGTGGACTTTTAACTGACTGACTTATGTATGCATATTATTGTACGTGCTTCATGAGGAAGCATCTCTGCAAAGGGGATACGAGAGAAGTTTTTAGGAGAAATTGATTGAATGTGATTCCCATCTCAGATGTGCATACAAGTCTCGCATCCTCTTGCATGCATGTTTGCCCAATGTTCATAATCCTCTCATTTAGCTCAAGTGGTGAGTTGAATTTGAAAAGCCCGTTATGCTCAAGAGTAGAGAGAACATTTTCGAGAAGGAAAACTTTTTTGATCGTATATTTTGTAATATAAAGTTCACCATAGATCGGCAAGCCGCAATATATTACTTTCCTCAGAATCCTATTTTTGCTCAAAGTCTGGGAAATGATTCAACTCATAAGGATCCTATTTTGTGGGGAAAGTAGCTTTCAAAGTTAGCGAAGCCTTTTGTCAGCAAGTCAGGAAACGCAACAACAGTGTAACCGCAACTGGCAGTTGCTCCACTGTAATGTTCATGACGGCTACGATGTACGTGTGAAACTGGAATTGCACAATGGAATATTACACTTGAACATGTATAAGTGTTCGCATTTTAATATACTCTTGTATCTACAATCAAACTAATTTAGCGAGGGTGAGTTCTGTGTGATGTGTTGTAATATGTCTGGGAAATGATAGACAGTTTGCAATTAGCAGACCTCATGCTGTGTTTCATTGGAAGTGGAGGTGTTGCTAAACATAAAATAAATCACATTAAAAGCACAAATATTATTATAGTATTTCTCAGAAACACAGTTTTCAATCATCCGCATAATTTAACAATTCTCATCGTCAGCGCTCATCCATTTTATTTTTGTCAAATGTTTGATTTTAGTGCCATTTAATCTTAAAATATTTTATTTGAGAGTTTATTAGCGTTTAGGTTTTTTGGTAGACGATTGTGTAATGAACATAGAGTAGCAAACATCTCACAATCTAGAACGTCTTTGATGTTTATGGAAATACGCCTGTTTTCTAATAACTTCACTCTCATCTCCATCTTTATTGCTACCTTCTCTTTTTCACAGTTTACTTTTCCTCCGCTCCGTCATCCCATTGTAGGCAATTTCTTTTCAACTCCATACAGCAAAATTTCAAAGCCTCCCAAAACTCTTTTTCTTCGAGTCGAAAGGAGCAGTAAAACTATTTGTGATATTATTGATGGGCTGTCATCTAAAGAAAAATAGGATCGTTGTTGTAGTTTTCTACTCACAATGGAG
>JAHZNA010000207.1:0-10480 GCA_027743935.1 Sinodicranocentrus sp. ZH6
AAATAAAGTTTAGAATGTGCACCATATTTGTAACAAAGACTTGATCAATGCATTTTCGGGTTGATAGAGGTGAAATTTCATCTTTATTATTTATTATAAGTTTAGTGGCAGTTGAAAATTACTTATCTTGGTAAGTTGTATCAAATATTATTGGATTGTATATTTTTCCGTGACATTGTTTACCGTCTAGTTTGATGAGAAAACTAGGTTGGTATTTTAAAAGAGGTAATAAAGCAGAAGAATGCTTCTAGTTAGTGCCCACGCATTCGAAATTTTGGAGGAAATTTGTGTTGTTGCTTTCAACTTTTTGTGAAAATGAAGGTTAACTTTTAGGAACTTGCTTCCAGAATCTAAAAATGCAATTGCAAACTTGTACAAGCTTGTACATGGGTCACATTCAAATTTTTTGACTGTGCTAGTTAATCCTAGTTGAGGTCATACAGCTAATCACAATAAAGACTTAAGTGAGATTTGTGATCGAGACGACGCACATATCTGGTATATCTGGAATTTAGATTCTTAATATTCTTCTTGATACTTTTGTGGTTGAATTATCTTATTTTATAAGAAGAATGCAACAATGTCGAACATTATGTTTCCACTAATTAATGATACACCAGAAAGATAAAGAATGTTGTCAATCAAGAGTGGAAGTAAGTAATCCGTTTAGATTTTTGTCTCGGCGAAGTAATCGAAAACCAAGCTTTAACCAGTATTTTTGAGGTCTTGTTTTATTTCTTTAAGAAATTAAATTTCTTCTCTGAAATCTCCAACAAAGAGAATGTCTATACATGGGGTATTGACTTGGCAGTTGAAGCATGATAACAGGCATTTAAAACTCTTTTATGTAAAGGATTTCTTGTTTCATGTCACGTCATGCGACGTCCTCATCCAAACATTTTTCCTTTCCCGTCCCAATATCCTTCAGAGTTTTCTGCTAGCAACTTGTTACTTACAAGTAAGCGTTTCAAAACCTCGATTTCCAAAAATACAATGATACACGCCGACACAGTTTTCCTGTTCGAAAAAGAAACCATACTGACTGACTCGGCGATACGAAGCGGCTTTTATCGGTTCGAAAGACACATCTCTTCTGAAGCGTGTTCTCAGAGTCAGAACAGCGCTTAGTACAATGCATACCTATGTACCGTTTGGTATTTCTGTAAAAATATACATCCTTCAATCATGAGACACCGAGGCTCCAGTATTTTTGCAACTGCAAATCTTGTTTTTTTTGCGAATTGCGCAATTTGCACTTTCACAGTTCTTTTTCTGATATAGATAAAGATAAAAAATCATTTCTTGGAATCAGTCCGTGATGAGCCGCGTAGTCTGCACATAGCACATGCCCTATATATTCTCAACATTTGTGGGGTTCTTTGCCGGTGTACAGTCGTGTATTATCTTTTCAGCTCATCTTAACGTGTAGCCCTTAACGATTTCAAGCTGTGTAAATAATCTGCATCTCAGAAAAAAATCAAGTTTATTAGCAGTTTTCTTTTTTTGGTTTGTGTTTTTTTCCTGTGAAACAACAACGATAGATAATGCTTGGTTGTCAATGTGGGGCGGATAAAAATATTGGCGAGTTCGAGAAAAGAAAAACTGAAGACAGAAAATCAGAGAGAACAAGTTTTCATTTCGGGAACTTGTACCGTGAGTTGAAGCTTTAGAGAGAACAGCTTTCTGCGGTCATTAGTATTTTGCATGCAAAGGAAATTTTGGTTCAGTGGAGGGAGCTCGAGATAATATATTTTTTATCTCTATCTGAAACACATGGCATCTTTCTGATTTGGTTAAAGGATTGAATTTGTGCCAAAAGAACGGCAAACTGTCGCACCATTGACTTTTGTCATAATAATACCAACTGTTTTGGCCACAGGAATAAAGTCTCACGATCTCAGATGTATCCAAAGCAAAACGTAAGTAAAGTAAAGTTGACTTCACGACATTTTGACTACTAATGAGCGTGGCAGAAGAGGTCGTATAATAATGTAATAAAAAATAAAGATATGGGCGTGTTATCTTCAGACTAGTGATCTTAAATACGCCTACACACTCGCTCTTATCTCTCTTTATTAAAAAGAGAAATCCCGGGAGGATCAAGTGGTCAGTTTGTATGTTGAGTGGGGTATGTAAGTTTGTAGGTGGTTGTAAGGAAAAAGTTTTGAAGACTTTGGAAAATTTCTAATTTTGTGGTTGTAGATTTAACGTCTCTACTTTCACAACAAAAATGAACAGTGAATCCTGCATTACTTTCTCAGCGTCGCCAGTAGTTGACCAACAATGGTTTGACGAATTACATAAAAGTGTCCAGTCATGTTTTACCCAAAACCGTGTGGAGCTGGAGTGCAGTGCGAAGGATGCGGAAAGTCGTTTAGCATGGACACTTTCTTCCACTGCAAATATTCTTACATCTGACGGTGAGTAAATTTGGTATATATTTATAGGTGACAGTAAATTTATAGGTGACAGCAAGGTAATAAAAATGGGAATTTGGGAAATTACAGCGGACACCCACCGTAAGGCACTTGTAGAATTTATTGGCAACACAAATGGAATCCGACCACTTTTGGAATTACTTGAGGTACTTGCAATATATTTTTGATTTATTGTGAATTTAACATAAATAAAATTCGAGCACACTTTGAAATATACACATTTATTCATTGACATGTATTTCCTTAAATATTTTAGTCTTCAGTCAGCTTAAAATTCGGGGAGAAAGTAGCCAAAATAATTCGAGAACTTGTTAACCCGAAAAGTGGTGAGCTGCAATTTTACTATTATGATAATGCATTTGAATATTTATTACTACATATTAACAAGCATAACACGAGTTTTTCGAAAAGAGCATTGGTAAGCTCATTTCCAAGCTACTTGTCTCCACCTCACCATTTGTAATTACTTTTCGCGTAAAGACAAATTCGCCAACACACCGGTGTCTAATTGCGATGACACAGTTTCCTGCCCCTTGTCGCCCCGAACATCATCAATTTTCTCCATATGGCATGACAAGCATGCAGATATATTTTTCTGAAATATTTTAAAAGCTGTGCTTGTTTTGGACTGACACGAATTAATAGTCTCCGTTCAGTTGTCAGTTTGCCCTTGCTTTGCAACATTCCTGGCAATGTCAGGCATAATACAAGTAAATTAAATTTACATGCCATAACATCCCATACATTATCCTAGCACCACCACTGATCTCAGATACACCGACAACTAACAGTATAGTTCTGTAGATTGGTGATGTGATATGTGCTCACAGAAACCTAATACGCGATGGGATGATGGAAATAATGAATGTCTCTATTGAATTTTTCATTTTTTCTTAGGTAAACTTCGCACGGTTATAATCAAGCAATGCTTTGAACTTGAACTATTTGGCAATCAGTGTATCTGTCTTAAAACAGCTGTTAAAAAGTGGTGCAAGTGATGGTTCTGCTAGTGCTACCACCCTTACATCGCCACCGATTACAGGATCGCTTGACGATATTCCTGGCATCAGTAACAACACCAGTTGTGCCACTGGGAATAACACCAACACCTCTGATCTTGGCAATGGAGCTGCTATAACGCTGGATCTTTTATGGTTCTTAGCTGCAATTGCTGCCAAAGGTTAGAAATTTTTCTATTTTATATCTTCAAAGCATAAAAATGTATGCACGTATTATGGAGACGTAAAATAGTGTTAAATGTAAACGGGGATAATGTTATCAGTATATTATTGGGGTGCAATTAGCTATCCACATAAGTTATATGTAGCTAGCATGTTTACTGTGATTTGTTGAGAGCATTAAATTATAAAGTTATTTGCTGTTTGAAAGCTGTGACAATAATGGTATTGTAAATTGTATTGTAAGTGACGACATGGGACGGAACGAGTGTGAGTAGGCAAAAGACATTTGATATTTTTTTTGGTAAATGAAGTGATTCTGATTGTGATTTTTTTTAATGACACGTGCAGTTGATTAATGAAGGAGGAAGAATATAACATTTTGGTATTCTTGGTGTAACTCTTGGGCCAAAATTCGCATTTATCTGTATCATTAATTTTATAATTTTGTTGAATTGTGAATAAGTATGGTGGGAAATCTCATTTTGTTACCATTTGTCACGCTTTTTTACGGTTTTCAATTTTACAGATTCCCATTTCCCAGACAAAGTACGGCAGATGCTGAAAGTAAAATTTTTTCATGATGTCTTTCGGAAAGTATTTTTTGCCAAGTCGAATACACATTTTCCACTTTTGAAAATTATGAGACACCTCTCAAAATGTCGTGAGTTTAAAATATTTTATTTCATGTGTAATTAAAGTTGGTGCTTATATAGATATAAAAGTTAGTCATTTTGTAGAAAATAAAAAGAACATTTGTGCATTCAGGAGCCGTAGCCGAAATTCTCGGAAAGGATAAGGTGATGAGCACTGTGAAGAAATGCTTCGCAGTTTTAAATGCCCAGCCAAATACAAAAATGTTAATGCTCATGGACTGGTTGGTCATGCTCACCAGAGACAGTAAGCTAATTTCATTTTCCTTTGCATACCGTCAGCCTCTATATTAATATTTGAGGCAATGAAAAATCTCATAAATCTTTATTTTTTTTCTCAAAGAGAAAAATTGTATCCGGTTTCTGAAGGCGGGTTTGTTGGTCAAGGTCCTTAACTGTTTTCGGCACTGGTCCCATTGGAAAGGGAAGGGGTTGTTGAAGCTGAGCAAGTACGTAATCAGTATCTATGCTCATCTCGCGAGAACAAGTAACAGCAATTTTTTGTGATTAATCGCCAGAAAAAATTATACACAAACATATATGTCGACGATAAATATGTGTAAAATAATACATGTGCCATTTCCCTCTTGTATTAGAATCCGGGAAAAAGTCATTGCTTCAATCGGATGCTATCGCCATGATACGCGCTTTTTGTGAGCAATGCCCAACGGAGAGATCTTTCGACGATGTGATTATGCGAGCATCTGCCATGATTCATGTTTCTTACGGGAAAGATTCACTCCCACTAGAAGTGCTTGAATGTCCTATAAAGTTTGAAATACCTAAAACCTCTGAGGGAATAGTGGACGTTCCTCTGGTTCTCGTGGATTCCGGAAGTAGTAGTGATGAAGATGATCCTGAAGAGGACGGAGAGGATTATGAGGGTTCTGACGCTAGTGACAATGATTCAGTAAATGATACCGAAAGTGAGAACTCTTTTTGTGATGACGAAGATGAAACAGGAGGACGAGAGGCTGATACAGGAAAGACTCGTAAAGCTCCAAATCAAAGCCGGAAAAACTCACTGAATAACACAAAAAGCTGCATTGAAAATTTCGATGATGAACCAAGTGAAAGAATGACTTTAGATAGAATAGCACAGTTTTCTTTCTTTTTCCGAGAGTTTTCTAGCCAATACGTACAAGAGGATGAAAAAGAAGATGTAATGAGTAAGAATGTGTAAATTAGAGCAAAGCATGGGTGACTGTATCCTTGAAGAACACGAAGAAACTGAGAAAGACACAGAACAAGGAAGTAAAGAGGATGATGAAAATATGAATAAAAATTGCAGCAACAATATCATTCCTCCGTCGTCCTTTCCCACTTCAGCGCACAAATACTCATGGACAAGCCGACATGGAGCTAAGTTACCGAGGATGGAAAGTTTAAGAAAAGTTTATTTTCGAATTGCTAATAAAACTAGGCATGTTGCTCCATTTGTGAAAATTGCGTATCCTGATATTTGTTTTGCATTGAGTGGGAAACAAGTTGAAAACTTGTGTGCAAACACGGATCGATCTGTAATGAGGTAATACTTGACAATCCACTTATTGTTAAATAGTAAACCGTATAGCTGAAAGTAACTGTAAAGTATATCAATGAATGAATAACAGGAGGAAATTACAAGCGGGTATTACAAGAGCTATTAATGACCACGTCGGATTCAGACAAAAAGTCGTTTATTACTTGGATGAGTTGATTTCGAATGAAAAGGCGATGAATAACGTAGAAACTTCAAAAGTTACACTTGGAAATCACGATGAAAATGACGTAGGAAGATATGATCCCAAACATCCATTATCGTTTGAGTCCCGTTTTGAATCTGGCAATTTACGTAAAGCAGTACAGGTTAGGTTTGGTTTTGATTGTGTAGAGACTTAGCCCATAAAATGACTATTTATTTTTGTTCTGATTGTACTTGCTAATTGCAGACTGGCGAGTATGAATACGATTTGTACTTAACATCGGACATTAACAGCTCTCGTCATAATCAGTGGTTTTATTTTCAAGTTTCAAACGTCACTGATGAATTCCAGTATACATTTAATATTGTAAACTGTATCAAAACGAATAGCCTATTTAATTATGGTAAGATTTAACTCATAACATGCCTACAGTTCTAAGCTTATAAAATCCTTTCGGGAGTTACTATAAGTATATTTTGTTTTTTTTCCAATTGAAGGCATGCAGCCGGTAATATTTTCAGTGAGCGATGCCCTCAAACAAAAACCAGGTTGGGCAAGAAGTGGCTCAAACGTCTGCTATTATCGAAATGGTTACAAGTTTGTAGGGAAAAAGTCAACTCGAACTTATCACACACTTTCCTTTACCATTAGTTTTTCTAACAAAGGTAAGCTCTGCAAAAACGAACGCACATGCATACGTTGTGCGTACATCAAATTACTGATTAAGAACACACTTTGCTTTTGATTTTTTTTCAGGAGACATCGTTTACATAGCGTATTATATTCCTTACACATATACACGCTTAATGGTGGAAGTTAACAATCTTCTCTCAACTGTGAAGCATTCCGAAACGGTGCACTGTCGTTACGACGTATTGTGCAAGTCGCTAAACAATAACGACATTCCATTGCTTACAATAACTGCCCCAATTGGTGGCAAACACAGTAGAATACAAAGCAGAGATGTGATCTTCATCACATCTAGAGTACATCCTGGGGAAACTAATGCTTCCTGGGTAATGATGGGCATATTGAGAAAACTCCTTTTAGGCAATCATGTGGATGAATTACTGGAACATTACGTTTTTAAAATAGTTCCCATGCTAAACATTGAAGGTGTAATCAATGGATGGTATGTCGCATAAATTGTATTGTCCTTAAACTTGTCACCCCTTCACCAAATTTCTAATTTCAAATGTTATGCAGTCACAGATCTGGGCTTACCTCCCAAGATCTCAATAGATGTTGGAAGAATCCACATCAAATACTTCACCCGAGCATATATACTGCAAAAATGCTCGTGGCATATTGCTGTAAAGTTCGCGGAAGACTACCAACATTATTTTTAGATTTACATGGACATTCCCGTAGAAAAAATGCATTTTTTTATGGGTGCTCCTATGCAAGGTCGTGGCGGCAGGAAGATCGAATTACTCCAGAAAATCCACAAACACTATACGTAATTAGGAAACATTCAACTGCGTCAATGCAATTGAGCCGTTTTTTAATGAAGCCTAATTTAGCCTAATGAATTTATTTCTCTTGTAGGCGTTGGCAGAGAGTATGTCAGTTCACTGTCCTTACTTTATAATGCATTTTTGTCATTATGACGTTCGCAAATCAAGAGAGACAACTGCTCGCGTTGCGATTTGGAGAGAATATGGAATTGCCTGTTCGTTTACATTGGAATGTTCTTATTGTGGTTGTGACAGAGGGCCATACAAGGTAGTACTGATGGCTTTACGTCTTACCTTTTACTTGGACATTAATGATAGCATAAACGATTTATTTTGTTAATTTAGGGTATTACGTTCGGTACTGGACAACTTTGGGAAATAGGTGAAGCACTTTGTGAAGCAATTTTAACCATGGAATGTAAAATTCAACCCTCTCAGAAAGTTGCTGAGGTGGAAGGCCCGCTTGCTGTTATTGAAACTTTCTTAGAATAATGAATTAAACGGGATGATAATGTCGAATAAATGATGGGGTAATAATAGATTAATGACAACAGCAATTATTTCGAGTCATGTGCCGTTGTTAATAGGCTCCTTCTTCCAACCTTCATACAACTGACATAACATGTTATTCCTATTAATTTACATGTGTGTGTATTAGTAAATCATTAAGAATCTACAGATGTGACATCTGTGAATGTGCAAAATTGTACCTGAGCCAACCAGATTGAGCTTTAAATAATTATGTAATGATATGACTGCAGAATAAAACTTATATTTAACCAAATATATTGTTTTTATTACTTGTGTACTTTTTGCGATAAACCATGCAAAATATGTGTTGTCCCCATGATTTTTTTTTCGTTTTCGAGATTTATATACTTTAAAATGGTTGAATTCAGCTAAAACAAGCACCTGATCAGTCAGAATCAGAATGGAACACGTAAATTAAAAATATTCGGAAATGTCATAAAAGTTATTAAAACAACGCAACCTCTAGTCTTGTGTTGTATATACTCGGAACCAAACACAACACAGACCAATATAAAGTCATCTTTCTTATAAATAAACAAGGTATATTGCGTTATATTCAACCTTGCGTTCTATGTGCACTTAAATTACAGTAAAAACTCAGATCTTAATACAATTCTTCACAGCTCATGAAGTCTTTGGGCAGAAGGAACAAATCCTGTTCTGTCATATTCATCGTGCTTTTTAACCACAACGCGGATTGGTGATGCACACAGAGTTGCGCAGAATCCTATAGAAAAAGCAGCGGTCAAATTAACTTTTCAACTTGACATCCACTTATGACACATACTGCTTCATTTCATTCAACTCACCGGCAACCACAGCGGAAGTAAAATGACAAGGAATGTTATCTCTCATGATGCCCCTCAAAATGATAAATTCTTTGACCATATCATAGCAAACGATTTCTGACACGTTGACGATGGCATTTCTCCCAATGTTGGGTAACGTTCCACGCCACAACCCAGCAACGCCTTCAGCCGAAAATATCATTTTGTAAGCTTGCCACGTACCAGTGTATCTAGCACCTCCGCTGGCCAAAGTATTCTTAGCTTGAGCTTGAAATCTGACTTTAACAACGTCTGTAGGTTGTGCCACCATTACAGCCATTCCACCAGTGGTCAATCCCGCTAGGACTCGAGCTGACACGTCTCGAAACCCACCACGAGAGTCCTTGACTGTTCGTGAAACAAAGAATTTTAACATATTACAACAACAATCAAGCTCATTGTTGATGTCAATAGCAGTAATTGAGTGGCAAATGGAGTACACCATTTTTTTATGTCAGTCGAAAATTACCTCTGAGAAGCTGCTGATAGCGAGACTTTACTGGTTCATACATTCCAAGTCGAACAGATGCAAAGCACATTTGTCGCTGGAGTCCTGCATTCAAGCCGTTGTACAGACTTCTATATAATGTGGAAAATCAGCAGTGTAAAATTCCCATTTGGCATTCATACAAAAGTACACAACATGTCATGTCCTTTCGGTGCATTTATAACTAACCGGAATCCTTCTTCACGGCATATTGTACTGATCGTGCCGAGAACTCCTCTGTAATGCAGCTCGGCAGCTCCTTTGTGCAGGACAAATGACTCACCGGTTGTAGTCATTGCTGCTGAAACAGAGGCTAGAGGGACTTTAACCTCTCCTTGGAGCTGTACAAAAATAATATCAGCAATGCGTTATAAACTTACTGCTTGCTTTTTTCCTAATCGCATCAAGTAACACATATTATGTAGTTGTTTTTATCTTGATGACCCAATGCACTGATATTGTAATTAGTAAGTGAGCCAAGAAAATTTTGCTTCAGAATGCAACGCAGTGCATGTTTACAAATCCCAGCAAGAATCAATCCTGCATTGCACTCATAATATGAGTTGAATGTTCCTTCTCAGATAAAACTGGAATTAACTGCTAACCACTGATTTCACGCAGTCAATAATCAATGTAAAGGTAACCTTGAGCCGACTATAGTTGGATCCCTTGTTTCTACAAAAGTACCCTAAATGCATGTTATTGTCAGCTGCCAGATATTCAAGATCAAGATTTGAGAAGGCAAAAAGGTCACCTCACACTTCACATCCTGTCTCTAGTATGTGAATGTGTATGTACCACCAATCAATGATGAATTGATATTGTGCATAATGCATTTTCATATATATGCTGCTGTCACAAACAAGCTAAAAAATGAGACAAATAGTAAAATTTCACAGAGTGAGGAAAACTATTGTATTTAGAGCTTTCGTTGAAATCAACCAAATCCAATTGCACTATGTAATTTTGTTGCAAT
The DNA here is from genome assembly GCA_027743935.1 of Sinodicranocentrus sp. ZH6. Taxonomy (NCBI): domain Eukaryota; kingdom Metazoa; phylum Arthropoda; class Collembola; order Entomobryomorpha; family Entomobryidae; genus Sinodicranocentrus; species Sinodicranocentrus sp. ZH6. The sequence continues at coordinate 10,233 of JAHZNA010000207.1, forward strand.
TTCCTACCGTCCATTCCAACTATAATGATTAGTTTGCCGTATGAAAGCCTTTATTTCGTCAAGCTTGTTAAATTCTTCTTTATTTTCTTGTGACGTATGTTTGTTGGATCGGAAATTCATCAATATAGCAATTAGATAAACCGATTCATTTTTCTACTCTTAGTGTGCATCTTAAAAACTCCCCTACAATTAACTATACGCGTGTATAAGGATAAATTGACTATACAGTCAATTACCAAAAGATGTTA